>VZZY01004352.1:0-13567 GCA_013400335.1 Eurystomus gularis
CTGGGTCTTCTTTTTTTCCCCTTTTAAAGATTGGGATTATGTTTCCCAGACTTCACCAGACTGCTATGACTTCTCAAATATGATGGGAAGTGGCTTAGCAACTTGGCCTGCCAGTTCCCTCAAGACCCATGGATGGATTTTGTCAGGTGCCATGGACTTTTACAACTTCAGGTTCTTTAGATGGTCTTGAACCTGGTCTTCACCTGCAGTGGGCAGATCTTCCTTCTTCCAATCCCTGTCTTTGCCTTCTGCAGCTTGGGTGGTGTGGCTAGAGCCTTTGCCAGTGAAGACTGAGGCAAAGAAGTCATTGAGTACCTCAGCCTTCTCCATATCCCTCATGACCAGGTCTCCTGTTTCCTCCTGGAGAGGGCCCACATCTTCCCTAGTCTTCCTTTTATCACTAACATACTTGTAGAAGCTTTTCTTGTTACCTTCAATGTCTCTAGTCACATTTAATTCTATCTGGGTTTTAGCTTTTCTAACCTCATCCCCGGCTGCTCGGACAACTCCTCTGTAATCCTCCCAGGCCACCTGTCCCTTTTTCCAACCTCTATAGACTTTCTTTTTGCACTTTATACGGACTGCACTTCATATGTGAGTTTGTTGTGATGCTTCCTTGAACTTAAAGAATGGGGGAGAGCGCACACTAATTATGAAATTTTTATTAAAGCAAAAAACTGAATATTAGGCAGAGTTGACTGGAGAACAGTAGTTCTGTTTTGTGAAAGACTTTATTTCCAAATGTATTTTATTTGAAAGATCCAAGTATTTTGAAACTCACAGTGAAAGAAAATGATGTTCTGGTTTTAAGCTGTTCACCTGGCAACTTGCCTAGGAGTTGTCACTATCAGGAGCTCATGCTTAATCTTCCAGGCCATCCAGGCTTTCAGCTGACCAGGTATGCTGCCAGGAGCTAAACACGCAAGCTAGCAAGAGGAACAAAAAAAGATTTCCCATAGAAACATGGTTTGGCGTGTGAATCCGGAAACATTGCTTTGGATCTATCAACCACTGCCAGAATTAAACTGTTTAATGTGATATTTCAATTTAAATAAGTCAGCAAATGCCATGGAGTAATAATTTCTTTTTTGTAGCCGTCTTTAACTTCAGTTTCATCTTGGACTGGGGAATGTTATAGAAGAGATATAGTACTTACAGCACTGAAACAGTTTAGGCCTGGAGAGAGTAGCTTTTGATTTGTGGATTAGCTCTACATGTAGCAGTGGTCCAGGGAAAGTGCTTGCTATTTACAGGTTGTACTTTTACAGCATATTATACATAGTAGTAAAACAAAATCTTCATCTGTGTTTCAATCCTAATTTTTACAATAAGACTGTGCACCTTTGGCACTGAGTACAAAGTAATTGGTACAGATATATGGAGGCTGAATACATGGAAGACCACTACTATTCTTTCTACTAAGTGATGTCCAAGATTTTGCCAGCTCTTTAATGGAAGCAGAGCTGAAACTTGGTACTGAGTTTGTAGGAGCCTGAAGGCAGCTTTTATCTCTTGTATGAGAGTTTCTCCTTAGGTGAATGCTTAAATTCCCTCTAATGCTCTGTCTAAACAATGAGCTGATAGGATGATGGAGAAAAAGAGTACCGAAGATGACAGACAAGCAGGCAAAAGGAAAACAACTATACTGGTGATGTTGCTGGAAATGAATGAAATTGTAACAGAACTGGCTTCTTTAAAATACGCACTTTGTTTAAAGATGAAGTTTGAAGAAATAGTGTCAGAGAGAATAAAAAGAACTCAGTGTGGTATGGTCAAATGCAAATGAGCAAGGAAGTAAATGATAAAGTTAGAACATTTGCTCTATACCTCTTGTTATTAATCAGTGTGCATATTTGTGTGTATTTCACATTAGAATAGCTCGTTAATGAGTAGCTAGCTGACAGAATGTGCATTTAGAGAGGGCAAAGGCACATTAACCATTTTCAATAAGGCCGTAAATCCGGACTGGATTCCTCGGCATTATAACCAATTTGTTTAGACCGCTAGACAAGCATTCAAACAGCAGATCGTGAAAAGACTATGTGGTTAAGGTTTTTTTCAGTAAGATAAGAGGTTGAGGTATTTTTTTATCATCATACATAGATTTGGGAGTTTTATAAAGCATTGATGGAGTTGAGCTAATGGTGATTGCATTCAGTAAATAAAGGAAAAATTAATTTCCTCAGATGTAATTTTGAGAACTTCTGCTAATGCTAGAATATATTTACACATTTTAGGAAGATTAAAGGTATGAAAAGGAAGTTAATCAGTTTGCATTAATTATAGTCAGAGAGAAACTTCAATGACAATTTTAAGAATGAAAATACACATCACAATCCATAATTGGTATGGTTTAACTTTGCCTTTGAGTTGGCCTTTGATTTAATGTATCAGTTAATTATGTAAAATAATTATAGTTTTGTGTTAAATAGATATCTAGACATATGGTAGGTGTTAATGGGAAAATATGAAGATGAATAACCATACTGCACAGTACTGCTGCTCCATGCTAATATGAGATATAAAGTTAGCCAGTTACTTTACTGGACCCCAAAGTATTGTCATTACGTTTTTTTTCCTTTTAAGATATAGTCAAGTGTATAAAAGGAGACAATTTCTTAATGTCAGTCTTAATAACATTAGCTGATTTAACAGGAGCACACCTTTAGAAAAGATTCATTAGCATCACTACATGGTACACATGACAGAAATTTGTTGAAAGGGAACAGAACTGATAAAATATCTATTCTCTTTGGGCAGCTTATGTCTGATAGCAGAAAATTAGGGAATGGCATACCTTCAAGATCTAGGGCATCTTGACTTTTAAAATGAGTATATCTACTTCGGGTGTCATAATTCCGTGCTTTGACAAAAAGGAAAGCTACAACTCCTTTTAATGTTTTCTTTGTTGCCTCCCTAAGACTCATTAAATGGTCAGCTATTTAGATCTAATCTACCCAAAATTCCTGGCTCTGTTGGTCTTAATTTGCAAGACAATCGTTCTTTAGAAGGGCTAGTGCAGGGGTCCTCAAACTATGGCCCATGGGCGGATACGGCATTCTTTTTCCTGTTTTTTTGTGCACTACTACAAATAAAATATGTGCAGTGTGCATAGGAATTCGTTCATTTTTTTCCAAACTATAGTCTGGCCCCCGACAGTGTCTGAGGGACAGTCAACCGGCCCCCTGTTTAAAAAGTTTGAGGACCCCTGGGCTAGTGTGTCTTCTCCCCAGATATTCAGCAACCTTAGTCTATGATTTCTACAACACTTCTAAAGCCATTTTGATATCAGAAACTTTTGCTTCTGATTTTTACATGGGTAGAGTGCAAAGAGCCAGGACAACCTTCAAAGGAAGCATAATTTGCAGGGGAAGCTGCTCTGCAAGGCGTGCAATTCCCACTCAGTAATCAATTTTCTTGTGTGGGACATGTTTCCCTTGAAGATACTTTTCACTCTTACCTGAGTTTCTCATCTCCTATCTCGGGGACCTGAGCAGAGTTTTTGTATACCTTATTGGTGGTGGTTTCATTCAGAGATCTCATTATGACATGCAGATGAAGTACAGTTGCATTGGGATGAAACACTTCTTAATATTTTCCTTAGATTCCTAACTCCTTAGTGCTGAACAGATGTTACCTGTGTGAATTAGACAAGAGCGGTATGCCTGGTAAATGTACAAAATACTCTTTGTGATAAGTAAATGATCACTTGGCTTACAGCACTGATTGGAATATCTTTTGTACAGTTATGCCTCTCACACCGTTTATTTTGTTAGTGTGTGGGCTGGGTGTCATATATTTTACAAGTTTGTATTACCCTGTATCTAGTTGTAGTTATTTTCTTTTTTTTCTGATCAAAAGCAGTATCTGCAGAGTATTATTTTAATTAAGGTGAATTCTGTCTGCCAAGACATTGTATTTGCCAGTTCTGTAGATCTTACAAGTTCTCAACTTCTCAAGTTCTTTGCAAGCACTTTGAATTTAAACCTGATAAACATAAGAGTAGAGCTACAACTTTTAAGTACAGCAAAAAGTGTTTATTTCAGCAGGAAAATATACAACTGTGGTGGCTTATACTAATAGTGTAAGACATCTATGCACACTGTTTAGATTTACTAGCCCAGAGGTCTAAAGAATGGAGTTGTCAGGTGTATTCAGATGTCTAATGGAATAATCTTTACATTACTGCACGGCTGTGTTTTGTGTATAACAGTAGGTGACTTCTTTGTACTATATTAAGACAGGTAAATGGAAGGTATAGTCTAATCCATATAAGAGAAAAAGNTTAGGAATCTCTTCCAAGGTAGCAATAAAAAATATTTATTTTACAGATACGGTCCATGAAATAGCTCAATAGATTAACAGGATTTTAGTACTGGAAATAATTGGTAGTAAAGCCAGGAAAAGAATGTTTGTTTCAGACATATCATTTCAAAGAAAGGAAGCAAGCAAATCAATAACTGTCATAGTATAAAGGAGGCTGGAGAGTTTTATTTCATTATATATATTATGTATGTATATATTTAAAAAGATAATTTTCTCTATTGTCAGTACTTTGTAAGGCTTCTATTTGACTGAAGTTCTATTCAATCTCTTCCTCAGTTTAAGCTAAATGATGCCATATTAATATAACATCTTTTTTTAAAAAGCCTTTCCTTATTATGCAGTAATACTATCAGTGATAACTGCTTGAAATAAAGGTGGTAACTGATATAAAACTAAAGATGAAAATATAGAAACTATTTTATTTTAAATATAATGGTTCACATTCTCAGGATTTTTCCTCATGACTGGATTTTTAAAAATAAAAGTAGAATATGGCATTCTGTCATAATTATATGATTTTAAGATCTGGGATAAAAGCGCAGCAACCAATATAAAACCTTGATAAAACTCAGAATTAAAAACCGAGTTAGATTCTTACTCTATTCTCCAACACAATCTGGATTTTTCTATTCAAATTTAATACCATGAAAAATGTCAATGTGGTCTGGTGAACCGTTAAGTAGTATTTTATGTGAAGCTTTATGTTTATAATTCATCACAAGGTACTGATATTATTGAATGTGCTTCTAACTTGAAAATTGTTATGCATTATAATATAATGAAATGAAAAGCATTATCTCTAGAATTTTTCTGGTTTCCCTCTCCCACAATAGAAAGTGTGGCCCACTAGGGGTAAAACTGAAATTCTTTGCTTTTCTTTTTGATGAGTTGTAAACAATATATTGTATTTTGGGTCAAATCATATCAAATGAAACAATTCATTGAACCAGATCAAGAAGCATTTCATTATAGATTTGTCTGAACCTAATTAGTGCCTGCCTAATGAGAAGGCACCAACATAGCTCATGGGAGTTGTGTAGGTGTGTCCTGCCCTCCTTTCCCCTGCTTTTCCTGGCTGGCCTACATTTCTTAAGCATACCGCAGTTTCTCCTTTGGCTAACAACAGTAGCAGATCACATATATACTCTGTGCCCCAGAAAGAGCACGTCTCAATGGAAAGAACAGCTCTGCTAACTGATGACCAGGGGAGAGTAGTACATGTTGAAAGCCAGCATCTCTGCTCTTAAAACAGAATTTAAAACTATCAGAAACTAGAGTTTAAGGTCTAAAGGAAATTCTGGAAAACATCTGTGTGAATGCCATGATTGCATGCAAGAGCAGTTGTGAGGCTGTTGCTGTTCTGTGCTTAATTACAATAGTGACCAATTAGATGAATCACTATGTTCCCCTTTGCATGGAAACTGTAGCCTTGATCTGACTTGCTAATTTTTAATGTACTGGAAATTCTGTTGATTATAATACATTTACTTCTTGTTGACTTCATAGGATCAGAACTTGGACCTTGGTGCAACCTCATCTTGAGTGCTGTGTACAGTTCTGGACCCCACAACCTAAGAAGGATGTGAAGGTCCTTGAATGCATCCAGAGGAGAGCAACAAATCTGGTGAATGGGCAGGAATCACAGAATCACAGAATGATAGAGGTTGGAAGGCACCGTGCATGGAGACCATCTAGTCCAATGCCCTGCCAAAGCAGGTTCACTTAGGGCAGGCCACACAGGAACATGTCCAGACAGGTCTTGAAATTCTCCAGAGAAGGAGACTCCACAACTTCTCTGGGCAGCCTGTTCCCATGCTGTTACACTCATAGTAAATAAGTTTTTCCTGATGTTCAGGTAGAACTTCCTGTGTTCCAGTTTGTGCCCATTGCCCCTTGTCCTGTTACTGGGCACCACTGAAAAGAGAATGGCCCTATCTTCCTGGCAACCACCCTTTATATATATATAAACTTTGATCAGATCCCCTCTCAGCCTTCTCTTCTCCAGGCTGAACAGCCCAGGGCTCTCAGCCTTCCTTCGTAAGGGAGGTGTTCCAGTTCGTTAACACTGGACACTCTCCCTGTCTCTCTTGAACTGGGGAGCCCAGAACTGGACACATAGGAAGGCATGTCCTATGAGAAGCAGCTAAGGACTTTTGGCTTGTCAGGCTTGAAGTGTGCCTAAATAGACACCTCCACCTGGAAAAGAGGAGCTATTCAGCTAGATTTAACTTGTTTGTAGTTTTGTTTACTCCAAGTTACCAATACTGGTTTGCAGTGTGGGTAGGAGGTAATTGTTCAACTGAAATCTGACTACAATGGCAACATTTATCATATTGATGAGGTGTTTGAGAACAGCTTAAAAAACGGCACCATAAGCTATATTAGTGTTTTGGAAGTGCATGACTAAGAGAGGTTATGATTTTCAAAGTTTTAAATCTCTTCTCCCCCACCTCTCTACTCTCCCTGCCCCCCCCTCACCCCCCATTCTAATTTTTCTCCACAAATTGGAGGAACACAGTGAAGATAATCACAATATATCTTATCAGATAAATGAGGAAATAGAAGCATGTGCCAGATGATTCAATGAGCAAGGAGATGTAGTGGCCAGATGGGAATGTTTAAATAATGAATGACTTGGGGGTAGCAGAAGGGAAGCAGACATACAGTACAAATACTCATCGGTTGTGAATAGATTGAAGTGTGGCAGGCGGAAATTATTCATTTCAGTCATTTTATTGAGCAGCCAGAGGTGGTATCCTGAAAAAAAGATGATAAGCATCACACATGGAGTTTCTTCAGACATTATGTAACTGCTGCAAAACCGCCACAAAATTTTACGACCCAAATCACAAGATATGTCCAGCTGTTCCTTGCCAACATGACTAATAGGTAAAAAATCCACAGGTGGTGTAGTTATAGAAATCAAATAAACACCCATTCCTTAGAGTAGTGGACAAGAAGAGATATACAAAACAGAACTTCAATGTTACTGTATTAGTGACATTGTAGTGTTTTCCTGTGCGCTAACTTCTTATTCTGTTGTTTGAGCACTGGGAAGAGGAAGTACAGCAAATAACAATAGCCTGCATTATGAGTAAATATTAGAGTTGGGAAAATATTTTGGAAAGAAAGTCTGTGTCAACATTTGTTTTGAATCTCTAAGTAGCTTTGCCTTGATCATACTTGCATTCTTTTTCTTCACTTGCAGAAGGATCGAGTTTTAATGGAGAGAATATCCTTCGTGGTGAATTACAGGGTTGTTTGAAGAAGTATCTGAGTTTGGCATAGAAATGATATCTTCTTAGTAAAGATGGTGTTGTATCAACTCTTCACTAGTTCAGACATGAACAAGTGTAAACATGGTTTATTTTGGAACTAGGTGTAGCTGAACTGGACTCAGAATGGCACACACAATTCTGAGGTCATTTGAAATCTAGGTGTCACAAAAAATTCTCAATGGAATAAATCTGAATATGTGAAATTTTTTAACTTGTGTATATTTCTGGATAATCTGATATTTTTGAGTCTTTTACCACAACTGAAATTCTCCTGATTTTAAAACTAGAAAGAAAAAAAAATCTTTAAGATTACTGTGAAGCAATATGTACTGGTTACATTCATCACAATCAGCAAGATATGATTTATTTGAAAAGCAAAGTTTAAGTGCAATTTTTAGCTCATCTTAAAGATCTAAGATATTGAGACAAATTTTAAGCACTCCACTGTGTAAATGAAACGAGATCTTAAAAAGACAAATAAACACAGGGCCTTGTGTAAAAATGGATGTGGCATCTATAGCCTCTCTGGGTAATAACCTCCTGTGTTTCACCACCATCATTTTAAAAAAATTCTTCTTTATCTCGAGTCTAAATCTACCTTCTTCTAGTTTAAAACCATCACCCCTTGTGCTTTTGCAACTGTCCTTGTTAAAAATGCTGTCCCCATCTTTCTTATAGTCCCCTTTTAAGTACTGAAAGGCTGCAATAAGGTCTCCCTGGAGCCTTCTTTTCTCCAGGCTGAACAACTCCAAGTCTCACAGCCTGTCCTCATCTAGCCCTCTGATCATTTTTGTGGTCTTTCTCTGGATCTGGTTCAATAGGTCCATGTCTTTCGTGTATTGAGAGCTCCAGAGCTGCACAAGGTACTCCAGGTGAAGTCTCACTGAAGTGGAATAGAGGGGCAGAACACCTCCCTCGACCTGCTGGCCACACTTCTTTCAATGCAGCCCAGGATACAGCTGCCCCTCTGGCCTTCAAGCACACATTGCTGAGTCATGTGCAGTTTTTCATCCACTAGTACCCCCAGGTTCCTCTCCACAGGGCTGCTCTCAGTCCTTTCATCTCCCACCCTGTGTTGATACCAGGGGTTGCCCCAACTCAAGTGCAGGACCTTACTCTTGGCCTTGTTGAATCTCATGAAGTTCACGTGTGCCCACTTGTCAAACTTGTCCAGGTCCCTCTGAACGGCGTTTGATTCCTCAGATGTGTCAGCTGCACCACTCAGCTTGGTGCTGTCTGCAATACTTGCTGAGGGTGCACTCAATCCCACCATCTATGCCATTGATGAAGATATTAAACAACACTACTCCCAATACAGTCCTGTGTATTCCTCCAGCCTCCAACCAAAAGCATACGTGGATTGGACAGGAATGGAATGAAGATTAACATGCATTTCTCATCTAAATTTCTTCTGAGAACATCAAATTGGATCATAACGATTAAAGTTGTTTCATCTGGTTAACTTTAGTAAAACATATTTCTTAGTATTACTAAACAAAATGATGTCTACAATGGTAACTAGGTCTGATTTGGTCCTTTAATGCAAATGGACACTTTCAACTGGATGTACTGAGTAGCCTTCTGTGTGAATAGAGCATAACATAAAAAAAATTGTTCAAATCTATACCAGAGTATCTTAATTCCTCTGCCGCCAGGCTAGAAAATGTTGCTGGTGGGAAAAGAATATTAAAACAAAGGAAATAAACCTGCTCTTTCAAATATATTTTGTGAACCTAGTTTCCAAGACTTTCTGTACAGACTTTTGTCATATGTTCAAATATCACCCTTTTGCTGGAATTGTTTTCATAATTGTATTCACATGCATTTTTACCAGACTTTGTTTCTTCATTTATCAGGTTTCCCTTCCCTTTCCCCTACTTTCCTCCCTCCCAAAAATCAAGCAGGGAAATCCTATTTGAGAAGAATTCTATGTTTTCTCTGTCTAAATCATACTTCTTAGGTGAGATTAAAAATTACTTGGGAGACCTATACACATTATTCAGTTAAAAAATCAGCATAGTATGTCCATGCTGCTACTGGTTCTTTCAGCCACTGATCTGACAAAATAAGTATTCTTCCTGGTTTAGATCAAGATTCCCTAATCCTAAACAAGTAGAATGCAGACTTAGAGAAAACTTCAATAAGCCTGGTATGTTACACAGATTTCTAGCTGGATCCTGATTCTTTGAATGTTTAGCATTTTTCTTTCTCATGGTGTGGAATTGATGCTAATACTTCAGCACTTACAAGTTTCTTTTGTTCAATGTAATTTGTTTTGATACTTTTGATTCTTTGTTAGAAGGATTTGGTGCTTTGCAATCCCTATTTTTATCAATGTTGAAATTATTTCAGATTTTCTGAGTCATAAATCTTATTAAACTCATGCAATGGTTATTTTTAAAGAAACAAGTCTGAGTCAGCAAAAATAATTGTCAGCAGCATTGATTTTCTAGGAATGTCTCTAAACAAACAAACAAACAAAAACCAAACCAAAAAACCCTTAGTCACTACACTTTTACTAATTTATAAGTGGATGTAGTCTTCTATAGCTAAAATTTAAGAGATTTTTCTTCACTGAAACACTAGAGGGCCAAAAGTGTAAACTACAGTTATATAAGAACAATAACAAATTAATGATGCTGTGGCTAATGTAAATGAATAGGTGAGAGAACAAGATAGTGAAAGAAAATCACTGAAATATTGGGGAATATAATTTAGAGTATAAAAATAAGGGAAAAACTCTGTATGTCGTGCTTTTTAGGAGGCCTAGGAATTTTGGACAATCTGAAATGAGATTTGAAAAGATCTGAGATGAATATATTTGGGCCATAAAATAAATTAATTAGATTAAGGGGTGATCATAGAAAGAGACAAATACGCAGAGTTTGTAACTAGGCCAGATATCCACATTGGGATGTTTAGGCTACGGACAAGTTTTGAAGCTCAGAACAGTTGTAAAGAGTGGGGAATAAGTAACCTAAGAGTATAGAGGATAATCTCTCACCCGAGACAGCTCTAATTCCGAATTTATTTGGTAAAAAAAAAAAAAATAAATTTGTAAGAGATTATCTTGAGATACATAAAGCATTGCAGAGCTCTACTTAATGTGGATAGAGAATAGAATTATTAGCCATATCAAAAGTAATTTTTGAAGTGGTTTTATAACAACCTCCAAAATTTAACTGGAAACATCTTTAATATAATTAATTAAAGTATGTTGGCTATTTTTTTAATGGATATTACTTATTTTATTATGACCTTGAGAAACTAAAAGAAATGAACGAACTAAAGAGGATTAGATTTTCTCTTTAGCGATAGAAGGTGTATCTAGAGCAGAATAGAATAACTAGGAAAAGTCTATTGCATCTCTGTATTCACTAGAATTATTTTCATTCTGGCTGCAGCTCTCTGATGTCAAGTACTAACCAACAGAAGTAAAACAATAAGAATAATAAATGTCTAAATGTGATGAAACTTAATGGAAATTCAAAGAATACATTTTGGAGACATGCAAGAAGGCTAAGAGTAGAAATGATTAAAATGAAAGTTTTATGACCCATCACTTTGAAGTGAAGCAATATTAGTATTCTTGTACATAGGCTAATATTCTGATATTGACATGATTTTAATAATGAACTTACACCAACAATTTTCTATCCCAGTATGGTTAGGATTGTACTTCTTTTTGTTGACAAATAAAATATCATGGCAAAACAGGATACATGTCTAAGTGCCTTCCATTCCAGATTTTTGTAATTATTATTTCTCTCTTATCTAACTGGGAGCCCTTTGTTACATGCAAATTAAGTGAGAAAAAGAAATATTACATGGAATTAAAATAGGTGGCTGGAGGAGAATGTATTAAAGGAGAATGAATGGTGAAAAGATAGATTAAAAGAAAAGCATTCACAGGTACTGTAATAATCCAAGCAAAACCTGCTGAGGCAGATCTCTTGAAGGGAAGCAAAAGGAGACATTTATATGAAGAATAAAACTGCCCATGAGTAAAAGAGTTTTGTGCCTTGGAATTAGTGATGAAAGGAGGGCGAGGAACTCTGTTTGGTATGCAATAACAGTTCAAACAGTCTTCTACATTAATCTTCTGTGTCAGGTACTTTCCTGATACTACCTCTCCAGAGCAGTCCTCTGCAGCATGAAGATACACACTCAGAAGGAAAACTACAACACAAAAAGGAAAGAACAGAAGGAGGGGAAGCCTTAAAAAAATCCCCACCACCCCCCAAAATATCTATCAAATAAAAGTATATAAGGCAGTGAATAATTAAAGGGAAAATCAGACCTCTCTTAGGCTGATCTTGAAAAATATTTTCCTTTAATATGAGTAAAGCCTTTCTGCAAAGACTGAAGGAAGATTAAAAACAACAACAAAAAAAGAGATCAATATTTAATTTCACGGCAGGACATACATAGGCACAGGAAGTCTCTTTAAGATAGTTTACACAGCAGCACTTAAAAAAAAACTCCAAAAAACCACACACCATTGACAAATTTATATAAATTTCCTGTGTTCTTCAAGAGAAAAAGGTGAATTCTATGGTGCAGTTCCGCTTCCATTCGATTAAAATACTTTTTGGCAACTTTGGTTAACAAAATTGAAGTAAAACTTGGACCATTTTTCCTATTCCCAAAGGACAGTTTGGTATGACTGCATACATTTATGACGGTATTCCTCATCTGTATGTGAATCAGGTGGAATCTAAGTGTAGTGCTTGTTCAGAAAATGGTTTCTTTCCTAATTTTATGGCAAGATATGAAATCTTTTCCTTTAGTTTCAACAAAATAGCATGTTTAAATATCATTCGGTATGTAATACAGGGAAATAAAGTTATGATTAAATTACTTTACAGAATTTTCTACTATTGCATAAGAAAAATGTTTTAAAATGGACCCAGGCAATATATATTTTTAAGTCATTTCATGTAAGAACACAGCTATAGCAGAACAGCCAAAACTATTTTGAACTTAGGTCTAATTACTGAATATTTTTTAGCTGAGACAAAAGTGACTATATATGTTTGAAATAGTGGAGTGAAATTAGTAAAAGTTGAGGAAATAAGGGACTAGAGTGCAGGAAAAAGCAATGTAATTGCTATACTGCCTTTTTCCATTCTTCCACAACCTAATGGCAGAATCATCTCCCTTGACCTGCTGGCAACAATTCTTTTCATACAGCCCAGGATATAGCTTGTCTTCTGGGCTGCAAGCGCACATTGCTGCCTCACATCCAGCTTTTCATTCACCAGTACCTCAAGTCCTTTTCCACAGGTCTGCTCTTTATCCCTTCTTCCCCCCAGCCTGTATTGATACTGGGAATTGCCCCAACCCAGATGCAGAACATTGCATTTGGCCTTATTGAACCTCATGAGGTTCCCATGGGCCCAGTTCTTGAGCTTGTGCATCTCCCTCTGGCTGGCATACCATCCCGCAGGTGGCAACCACACCGGTCAATTTGGTGTTGTCTGCAAACTTGCTGAGCGTGCACTTGATCCCAGTGTCTATGCCATTGATGAAGATATGACACAGCACTGGTCCCAGTACAGACCCCTAAGGGACACCACTTGCCATGACTCTCCATCTGGACATCAAGCTGTTGACCACTACTCTCCAGATGTGACCATCCAACTAACTTGCCCTCGTTGAAGCTATGCTGGCTATCCCAAATCACCTCCCTGTGCTCCATGTGCCTTTGCATACCTTCCAGAAGGACCTGGTCCATGATCTTCCTGGGCACAGGGGTAAAGCTGACAGTTTGGTAGTTGCCAGGGTCCTCCTTTCTACCCTTGTTAAAAATGGGTGTGGTGTTTCCCCTTTTCCAGTTACCAGGGGCTTCATTTACTGAATCAGGAGTGCCTCAACCAGAGTGAGCAGAGAGAGCACGCCATGTCAGTGTCATGGAAGGATGTGCAGAAGAATGCGCAGGAAGGGCACTGACAGCTCTGACC
>VZZY01004354.1:130-23972 GCA_013400335.1 Eurystomus gularis
ACCCTCCTTTTTTTCTTTTTAGAACTAGTCACAATGTGTGGGGGAGGCTGACTAGCCTGACTCCTCTGATGGATCTTCATCCCCATCATCATTTGTTTCTCCCTCCAATTCCAGAGCCCCATATCGGTTAATACATACAGTGTTGGCCTGATCATACAGGCCAACACTGAACCCAGCAACATCCCCTCAGAAGTCTTCTTTCAGACAGTCCTGCCATAGGTTCCTCTGGGTCCAGCTCCTCCACTACCCCCTATGGTGCTACCATCATCTTCTGGACACAATAGACAGAGATGGTTCTCAGATGGAAGAATGCCCCTGAGAGAGCTCAGCAAGATGCAACTAGCCCCAACTGAAGACACACCCAACAGGAAACTCTTCTGATTAATTGGCTCCTGGTTAAAGTAGCCCTGGCCTCACCCACCACCCCAACCCTGACCACCTGGGAGAGGGTGAGGCCACAAAGACACAGATGGGCCAGGTTCTGCCTCTAGAACATGAAGCCAATTGGAAAAAGAAGACATTCTGCTAGGTTGTGACTCATTCACAGGTCAACTCCAACTTGGGGCCCACAACTCAGGCCCCAGCATTCAGTACCTCAGATATAATACTTGATTTATTCCAGTTTTTGACAATTTCAATCATATTGCATGAACTTCAAACTAAAATTGTTTCCCTGTCTATGCATCAGTAAACACATTGTTTCAGATCCTGGTTGGAATTTGTAGGTTTTATTTAAGAGAACAAAGCTCTTCCTCGCATGTTGTAAGATAGTTGCTGTATGCATGTGAATAAATTGGGAGACTATTCAGATCTGTAGTAAAATCAAGGAAGGACATTTTTTAGCTTTAAAAAAGAAAAAACAAAAACATAAAAAAATTCCAACTTGGCCAGATTATTCTCCTATATCATGAAGGCAAAGCACCACAAAAAGTGTCAGTCCTTTTATTTTTTATTTTCTTTTTTTCTTGAATGGAGCTGGTAGTATTGGAATCTTTCCAGGTTAAACAATGTAAGGTAGCAAGTTGGTCAGGATTCTTTTTCAGTGTCCTAGTTTTGGCTGAGATAAAGTTAATTTTCTCCCTAGTAGCTGGTTGTGTTTTGGATTTACTATGAGAATAATGTTGATAATACTCTGACGTTTTTACCTAAGTAGTGCCTATATTAAGTCAAGGATTTTTCAGCTTCTTGTGCCCTGCCACCAAGAAGGCTGGAGAGGCACAAGAAGTTGGGAGGGGACACAGCCAGGACACCTGATCCAAACCAGCCAAAGGAATATTCCATACCGTATAACGTCTTGCCTAGTACACAAAATGGGAGGCGCTGGCCAGGAGAGGCAAATCACTGTTCAGGGACCGGCTGAGGATTCATCAGTGGGTGGTGAGCAATTGCATTGTGCAACATTTGTCTTGAATTTTATTTCACTCTCCTTTTGTAATATATTTTGTTTCTATTATTATTAATAACATCATTATTATTTTCATTTTTATTATTATACTCTTCTTACCTCAACCAACAAGTTTTACTTGTTTTTGATTCTCCTCCTCATGCCACTGTAGGGGAGGGGAGGAATGAACAAGCAGCTGTGTGGTGCTTAGTTGCCAGCTGGTGTTAAACCACAACACAAGGTTGGCAGGAGTAAGAAAATTATTCAAAACCAGAATAGGAGGATAACTACTCTCCATGTCTTTTGCCACTTTTGTATGTCCTGGCCTCACTTCACCATGCTGTGCTTTGCAACAAATCCTTTAATTTTTCTTAAACTGCATTTGGTTATTCAATAGTTATTTCTAACTCCCACAAGGAATAGTACAAATTTCATAACTGATTTCAGATTCAGTGGTGCAATGAATTTAAAGGAACTACTAAAGGTGTAACAGGCAGAACAAAGGGTCCACAATAACTTCAGTGCAGCTGCTCACGAGTAAATGTTAGCAGAATTGAAACTACCTTTCTCAGTTTGTGCAATGAACAGTCATCCAAAAATCCTAGTGGCACACTCTACCTTTCTAAAAGAAAGCTGCATAGGTGAAGAGTATGTATGTTCTGTATACTTAAGGTTCCTATTAGCACAATATAACAGTACTCAACAGGATAACTTTTTTTTTCAATGCTAGCTGGTCACAGTTACTGAAAAACCTAAGCTTTTGGGACATTTGTGGTGCTTCATATTCAGTCTGATCAGACTGTTAATGTGACTTAGTAACCCCAGAGATTATGTCAAAGTGCTGTGCTCTTGCTGAGGGTGTTTCCTGCTTCTCTTTCATGGGCCACAAGATAACTTCAAAACATAACCATCTAACTGGCTGTGGAAGAACCCAAAAACTAACCTCTTCTGCCTGCAAAGAATTAAATATTTTTAGTTGCTTAAAATGGTCAAAACCCAGAATAAAGTAATTCAAGCAGGATTTTTTCTGGCAATGGGTCTAGTAACCAGCTCTGTTTAATGCAGCTTGCTGTGTGATATCATAGGAGGAAAGAGCCCCCTAATGGCTTCAAGTTATCTACAAAAATAAAAATAAATTTCACTTTCTGTGAGTTCAAGCTGGAAAACAATGCAAAATTAGTTTTAAAATGGCCAAATTAGTCTTCTTGAGAAAAAGATGATACGACTGAGTAAGTTTAAAGTGTTACAAAAGGTCCATATTAACAGTACTACAGACTAAAAAGAAAACACACACTTCATAATATGTAAACTTTTTAATTCTTTCTGATTTGAATTTTTTTTTGAGCTCTTTTTCCTGAATCTGGTGAAAGAAGATGCTTACACTGTAAACCTTTAATGTGGAAATGAGTAACATTTCACCAGTATAAACTTAACTAATTGTTTGGGTTTCTGATTTTGTTTTGTGTGTTTTTTTTGTTTTGGTTTGGTTTTTTGCTTGTCTGTTTTTTAAAGTAATGTTAAAACATAATATTCCCCTTGTAAAAATAAATACTTTTTCATCATTATGTGGAGTTTCATGATTAGGATATAACCTGAATACTAACAGATACTAATCTGGAGGGAATCGTATAACTGTCTCTGAAATAATGGAATTAACATGATGTTATTTCCAATTAGAAAATTATATGGTGTACTTAAAAAGCCCAGGTATAGTAAACAAGGCTTTTCAGAGAAAAAAGAGAGACATGAATAAACACTGTAAGAAAGCTTTTGAGCCTATGTAAAGGATTATTTTTGCAAGTCAAACTGCACATTAAATATTCTGAGACTGGCCTTAAGTTTTGTAAGGAGCTAAAGCGAATTAAGCATCCAATTATTTTAGCTCCTTCTAAATTCTGTCTAAATTTGGTAGATCTAACTTTCAATACTAAGGTCTTTGTCTTATTGCTAAAATGTTCAGTCAGTTAATTAAAATGTAAATGGGTTCTCTTCATTATTTGTTGTCAGATTCTGACACACTGACTCCGTAAGCAAAGTACTCTGTCCTCAATTCTAGCAGTATTTTATGGAGTAAAATACCACTCAATGAAAGCTAAGGTGGCAAAATGTGCCTCCAAGTGATTTTCTTGCCACCTGGAAAAAATTTCAGAAGGAAACGCCAAAATTGCTAACATGGATCAATTGTGTGTATAAAAACTAACGTGGATATTATTCACAAAGAAAATATAAAGAAATAAAACAGCACAAATGCCATTGTTTAAGCAAGACTTTGGTTTTGATTCATCAGTTTCCTTTTTGTTTTGCCAGTGCTTATTCATATTATATGTTATAGAAGATAAAACTGTCTCTTAAGCCTTGCATATTTTTTTCATGTCACTTAGGCACTTCTTCAAATTATTGTTACTTTAAAAAAAAAATCTATATAAGCCTAAGGTCCTTAACATTCAGAAAGTATTTTACAATTTAAAAACAATCATTTTGGTAACTGTGGGAATTTCACTTTATGTTTGGAATTTTAAGACTTTATTAAGTATTTGAGTATATAGCCTTATAGACATTTATAATAAATGTCTTGGTAGAGGAAGAGAAAAAACTGTTTTTCTGTATTTGTGATGTGTTTGCCATTGGATAAAATGGATCACAGTTAGGTGAATAGTCTAGCAACCATAGCCTGTTATAGGTAGTTTCCTAACTGGACAAAGCATTAGAAAGTTGTACTTGGCTGTGTGCTTATCTGCTTAAGTGCTTGAGCTATTAGACTGATGCCTCTACTTCACTCAAAGAGAGTAGTCATAATAGTTGGTATATAAAAAAATTCCTTTTAGTTTGGAGCAAGGAGCAGGGTGCACAAACTGATGAGGAAGGTAGTGCAGATCATCACAGCCGGAAAAAATGTGTGACTAATGAAGTGACAGTGCTGCCTGCTTATAGTTACGCTCCCATGGCCTGTAAACCCTGAGTCAATAAAATCCTGACTTGCTACATAACAAAAAAGCTGCGTTATTTCAGTTTCAGACTATCACCTTCAAAATCACAGCAACCTATCACAACTATCACAGCAAAACTATTTCCAACATAGCTGAGGGAAATAGGTAGGAAGTTAGGCGGCTGGGAGAGAGTAATGTCAATGTCATATGAAAACAAGCAATCAGTCCATGGGATGGCTGCTTCAAACATGCAGCACAGCATAACAGAACATCCTAGGTTTCATATTTCAGATCATAAGCCTTCATCTTCGCTTTGCAGGCAGAATGTTAGCAATAACTATTGTATCTATAAAAAGATGGCAGTCTAATGCCATATTATTTAAGGCAGATAATGTTTGCGCAGCAAAGGTAAGCTTGCAGTCAAAAGACAGATCCTGTTTCAAACTACTGACAAGCACCGAGAAATCCTCTGGGTAAATATTCTCTTTACCTGGCACGTACAATAATGAATTTATAATATGTGGGAGCTTGTGTGCTGCTATTACTCCAGACCGCTTAGCATGTGTGGGACATGCTACATTAAAACACCATACAAGTAATCAGGAGCTGTCTTTCTGGGCTGCTTCATTCCCATTTAGTTGAAAGGTTAAGCATAATAAATACAATGCACAAGCCATGTTCTGTTCCTAATTGTCTTTGGGTGTACATAATATTTGATACATATCATCTGTCAGTGAAAGAAATGTAAGTGCAATAAATGCATTCTGTAAACGGGCACCAAAGCTTGTATTCAACATGCAATATACAAAAAGAATAATTCATTTTTCATGTGCTCAGAAAAACAAAGAATAGTTTCCTTACCTGGAAGATCAAACTCTGTATATCATCAGTAGTATGTGAGCCAAGGGGACAGGATGAATTTTTGTCTTCTGTAATAAGCCTTCAGAGATGCAGAACATAAGCGATGTAATTATAAGTAAAATTAACTATTCCAATGTCCAGTCTGTTATCAGTTGCACTGGCTTAGGGCTGGCATCCTCTTGCAAATGAAACAAGGTAGCTCAGCAAGTTGTTCACTGAAGGAGCTCGGTATCAGTGTTATCAGGCACCAGCAGCCACATACTGATGCTATAGTGTATACAGGCTCTCTCTATTGCGTGCTTTCCCTTGCTTGCTCTCCCTCTCTCTCACCCTGACGTTCACTCAGCTCTGAGTCTGAGCTCCTTCTGCTGCTATATAATCAATCTAGCCTGTCTGAATCTAATAGGCCTCTATTTAACCAGCCAATCAATAGCACAGATTCTGCTGCTGCTCCCCAGGGTCTTTTCCAGGAGTCATACAAACAATAAGAGTTTGGCCAGCAGTTTAACCAAGTATTTTTCATTATTTTATCTCTGTTGAAGAAACATTGTTAGGAGAGCCTTGGTTCAGTGCTATCTTTCTCTCTGTGTTACATAAACATGCACATTGTACTGCACTAGCATTCTGAACACTTTTAAATGCTCACCCATTTACGTGTTTTCGAATAAATATTATTAAAAGAGAAAGAAAAGGAAATGCACACACACTCCCCCCATCCCCTCATCTAGAAATCAACCTGCACAACAATCCTGAGGCTATGTACTCTGAAAAATCCAGTAGCAAGTTTTGTAACTTAGACCTTTGTATGGCAAGTGTGGGAATTAAGCATAAACCAAGAAGCAGGAGAATTGTATTTCACAGACTGTGCTTCTAACCCCTGTCACCTTGAACTACCTTCTATCCTACAGTGTTTTTCAGCTTATATGATTTTTATTTTAAGAATTTGTCTGTATGGAAACAACATAGATTCAGATATGGGAGGAACTGAGATACAATATCTATTCAGCAACGGATTCACATGAGACAGCTTTTTCTGCTAAAACAGTGATCAGAACTAACTGAAACATGGAGTCAGCAACAAATAGCTGTTGTACTTTAAAAGCGTACTCTATCTTTTACTGCACTGTGTTCCACACATATGCAAGCAATAGATGTCCTTTAGGGGCTAAAAACAAAATTTCAGGACAGATATTGTGCAAAGTATTTTCATTGCAACAGACTGACATTCATTTTCTACAATTGTTTTTGTTTGGTGTTGTTTTTTATGTTTGGTTGGGGTTTTTTTTGTCAATTTCAGTCATAAGAACATTGGTTTGCAAACTCATCATTCTGGGTGCAGTTCCAAATTATGAACCAACTTTCATGCCGAAGCAAACTGTGAGAATGTTCCTACCATATTCCTGAGTCTGGAGAGTGGGTTTCATCAGTCACAGTTGCTTCCAGATCATTATATTCCAGATTATTATATTGCTGTTCTATCATGTGAAACAGCAACCGTAACTAAAGAAGACCATGAGTACAATACATTTGGTGATTTTCTAGAGAACATACTGTCCCATTCTAGGGCTTCCCTGATATACAGTTCTTGTAGAAATTAATCTGACTGCTGCCAAAGAATCCAAAAACAAAATGAGAGCTTTGATTTTCTGCCTTTTCAGTGTTTGAACTATCAGTCTGAGGATCTCTCAACATATTCACTGCTTAAGCCCTTATGCCTGGGATCCTGTCTTAACAACTGGAATGTGCAGTTCAACTTTTTATTCCATGCATAAAATTACCTCCTTAGAGAGTTAGCATAGGTCAAACATCTTACTGTAGGATAAGCACTGTAGTCTAACATCAGACTCTGACAGAAGCATGTAAGCAAGTGGATGTACTGACAATTACAGTTTCTTGTGACAACCTGGCTGATAGGGGCTTCTACTTGACTCATAGGATTTCTTGTGTAAACTCAGAAGTGGTCAAAAGAGTTGTTCCTTTACAGTGCCTGTACTAGAAAATCCTCCATTAAACACATTTACAGAGCCCTGTCAGGTGGTTTATGGTCTACGTAACCTACTGATCAATGCAGTCTTCTTAGATAAACAAAAGCTAATGTTATCAAGTCATCAATTTTATGTTATTAGTCTCTTGAAAACTCTACTCAAAGACTGAAACAGAAAGACAGCAGGAAGAAAAAGACCCACTATTAAACCTGAGTTTGCAACACCAAAAAAAAGTAATACACAGTGTCCTTAAACAGTAAGGGATGCCTATAAATCTATTCAGAGATACAGAGCTATCAGGAAAGCATTTCTATTTAGTCTGAGAGTTTAAAGAGAGTATGCATAAAGTCATATGATGGCAGAAAATAACAATACATTTATGCACTTGAAACTCTTTCAGTGCACATACAAAAAAAAATCCAGGAAGCAACCACTTAAGTCACAGTTTCCACAGCAAGTTCAGATCATCCATTCTTAATGTGAAATATCACAGTATCAGGTAATAATCTTGAATTCCTCAGTTGCATATGGAATGCCTCATTTATTGCAGCCTACAAAACACATACAACAGATGTCTCAACTGTTCTGAGTGGTCTGCATCAAGTAAACGATGTTCATGAATAGGAAAAACAAGATTAAAATGAGTAAATAAAAATCAAGATGAATAGAATTATGGTTGTACAATTGTATGAGTGAAGATCTGGCAGTGAAAATGTGTAAGAATTCTGTAGTCCTGTATGTTGGAAGAAGGACAATTAGGGTGGATGGTGTTCCACCCTTGCAGGGAGGGTGGGACTGAGGAGGAGTAGGGCAGTGCAAAGTTTGTTCTGGATCTTAATGAGAAAGGCCCAATAGCAAATGGTGTAATAAAATAGCTGGTTTAGTAAAAGAATAAAGAGATAGATAGGAAGTAAATCTTGCATCCCTCATATGTTGGCAACACTTCTTTCATGCAACATGGACCATGTGTGGATATTCCTACAGCATGCCATGCAGATCCTATCCACAGAGAAGTTCTTTTCTGCCTCCTATGTTGTTGTGCCCTTTATTTCGTGTAACAAACAAAATCACATGCAATCTCCTGACATGTGAAGATGTCATCTGTCATAACACCCACGAATGCAGCACAGGCTGGCACAGGGCATGCCGGAAGGTTCCTCTACAGTAGCAGCTCATGCTAACATATGGACTGCTCAAGCCCTAAGCGCGGGGCCCAATAGAGCTGGCATGGATTGTGCTGGATCACTAAGACCATGGAATACAATGTCTTCCGCCACGCTCTCAATACAATGGGAGGAACATTGTTGCAGAATTCAGAATGGAAGGAGCTCACTTTCCAAATATCCTTCTGAAATATTTCTTTCTGACAAAGTCCCAACTTCTGTCTGCATCTAATCTAATTTAGCTCTTGCAAACTAAATAGCAGTTATATGTGAGGTATTATTACAAAATTATACATTGTGCAGTTTGGTATTATAGTGTTTGGTTTTTGCCTTTCAGCTGAAGGCAGAACTGTCAGGGTCACGTTTTTAAAAAGCATATGACTTTGTAAATCTCAGGAACTGGCCTTTTATGCAAACACTAAATTAAAAATTGAAAAAATATTTACTAAATGTAGAATATGTTTATATTAAATATATGTGAAAATATCTCTCATGCCTGTAGTGGAGTATGATAAATTTTTTTAAGAATGCATAGATACAAGGTATTACAGCATGATGATTTAGGGCTGCACATATGTATCTTCAGTGGATAATATAAACTGTTAGTACCTAGACAAATGGACTTTTAATACTGCAGTGTTTAGTATTGAGACCAGTGTTTAAGCTTGAAATATTGAAATGTTAAGCTAAACGATGTCAAAGTAGCTTAGAATAAAAGGCATACTGTATATTGTCTAATAAGAAGCCCTAGACATCCAATCATTTTCCATTTTATTTTGCTTGGTTTGGGGAAAAAAATAAGGTGCAATTTTTCATAGAATACTTGTATGAGACTGCTGTGTTTCTGTGTATTATTAAGTGTAATACTCTATAAGAAATTATTTTTCACTATTTCAGATTTAATTAACAAAGAGGAAATAAATGTGCTTCCTACTTCATGATTCCAACAATAATCAAGGTAGTTCTTCTGTAACCAAGTAATCAAAGGAAAGCCAGAATGTGCAGCTCTGTAAGATTATGTCTTGTGAACATTTAATGATGGAATAGCAGATGTTGACTATCCATAGAGGTGCCTTTGACGTGTTCCCTCACGACAAACATAAAAATAAAAGTAATTGTTGTATATTTTATACCTTTCCCTGGAAAGAATGAATTAAATGGGCTTTCTATATTGAACAAAAACACTGGCTCTATTAATTGTACAATTGCTGAGCCATATTTGACTCTATAGATATCATTCAGGTTTCAAGTCCTGCCAAGGCTTAACACATGCTTAAAATGCTCAGGCTATTCACATGCTTAAAATGGAGTATTGTGTACTCAGGTATGCAATGTAGAAATCTAAAATATTACTTATATATTTACTGACACTTAGAAAAAGTATTTTTCCACAGGTAGAGTACAAAGCTGCCTTTAAATTTTGTTTTAAATGCTTGCGTGTAAATACAAGGATACTGAAGGTAGATTTTGTCAACTTTATTTCATTTTTCCTTAGGAAAATTCCCTTTCAGATCCTGAAGGTCATGAGCAGAAAAGAGGCCAATACATAGGCTATGAGACATAAATAACAATACAGTTTCTTGTTTTCTATATAGTGTTTCTCATTTATTTCTCATAGAGTAAGTAAGTATGTTACAACTTTACTTGAAAGCTTGCTTTTTTTTTTTTTTTTTTCCAAGTTATAGAAGCTAGCTGGAGGGTGGTGGTAAACAGCTCTTTTTCAAACAGGCAACCTGCCACAAGTGAGGACCCCAGGGACTGATATTGTGCCCAGCACTGTCTAATATCTTCATAAGTGATCAGGATGATAGGATCAGTTGTAGCCTGCTGAAGTTTTCTGATTATACCAAACTGAGTGAGGAAGCAGAAACTTAGGAAGGAAGAGCCGCCCTGCAGGAAGACCTGGATAGGCTGGAAGAGTGGGCTAACAAGAACCTTATGAAGTTCAGCAAGGACAAGTGTAAGGTCTTGAACCTGGGAAAACATAATCCAGGAGGGCAGCACAGACTGGGATCTACCTGGCTGCAGAGTAGCTCTGTGGAAAGTGACCTAGGGGGTGTGTTGGACAACAAACTCAATATAAATGGACAGTGTGCTGCAGTGGCAAAGAGAAACCAACATGACGCTGGGTTGCATCAACAAGCCCGTCACCAGCAGACATAAAGTTATTATCCCACTTTACTCAGTGCTTGTCAGGTCACATCTGGAATACTGTGTTCAGTTTTGGTCCCAGCTATACAAAAAATATATGGACAGGCTGAAGAGGGTTCCTTTCTTTGAGAAAGGAAAGCTTAGGGGAGACTCTATTACCATGTTCTAGTATTGAAAGGGTGGCTACAAAGAAGATGGAAACTCACTTTTTACAAGGAGTTACATGGAAAAGATGAGGGATAACGGGCGGAAGTTATTCCTGGGGACATTCTAATTAGACACAAGAGGAAAAATGTTCACAATTAGAATAATCAACCATTGGAATAATTTCCCCAGAGAAGTGGTGGATTACCCAACATTGGATACTTTTGAGATGCATCTGAACAGGATGTTGGGCCATCTTGTCTAGACCATGCTTTTGCCAAGAAAGGTTTAACCAGGTGATCCTTGAGGTCTCTTCCAACCATGTATTCTATGATATGATAGTAATTAAGTTTCGTAGGTACTCAATTCAGTTTTTGCAAATATGTTGGAGAATAAGAGAAGGTAAATCTCCATTTATTAAGGACTGTAGCTTTAGCCATGAAAGTTATGTATATGAACCTGATATAATGGAATATATGTACATAAAACACAATATAACTTATTTTCTATCTGAATGTTTTAGTGAGCTTCAGGACGAACATTGCTATAAAAAATGAAACTAATATAATTGAAATTATCATCACTGTTAATATTTATTGTATTATGATGCTTCTAAGTCAGAAAAATAATTCTTCAGAAAAGGCAGTGGTACTCTATTGCTGAAGGGAAATATAGTTACAAACCAAATTTTAACATGTAGCATTTGTAGGGCTCTATTTATCTTCTGCTTCTCCGTGCAAAGATTAGGATCATCCATTCCAAGTTCAGAAATGTTTCTCTTGGCATTTACCAGATGAACTTTAAAATCATATCTGTCTATGATGTATTTAATACAAGAGGAATTGGTCTTTTTCACAGACTTCAGAACCTTCAAAGGGCCAGACAGATATTAGTGAAAGAAATGGGCTGTACTAGCCTCAAGGCCGGCTGAAATGGAAAAGCTCACATCCATACAGCTAAATGTTTTTCTCCCTCAGAACACCATGACCACATCTAAGCTACCTCTTGGAAATTTTTGTGATAATTTCTGAATTTTTCATAAGCCAGGTTTGCAAGAATTAGCCTAAGCCAAAACTTTTTTAGACCTTTAAAAATACTGGCAATTACTGAATTCATTTATGCAAATTTCCTGAATCCCAGTAAGATACAATTAAATATCTCTGAGTTTTTCAGTAAAACACAGGAAAAGCAATGACTATATGTAAAAAGAACGGAATCTTCATGAAAATTCACAGTTGCTATAGGGCCTCTAGCTCCTCTAGCTTCACAGATTAAGTATTTTCATGGAGAGCAATTCTCACTGCAAGTAGTTTCTTTTTGTTAAAACACTGACAATAGTAAAGTCTGAAAGTGACTTCAGTGATGGATGACACCAAGCTGCGTGGTGTGGTCAACATGCCGGAGGGATACCGTTCAGACTCTGATAGGCTTGAGAGGTGGGCCCATGCCAACCTCATGAAGTTCAACAAGGCCAAGTGCAAGGTCCTTGCCTGGATCAGAGCAATCCCAGGCACAAATATGGGTTGGGCAAGGAGTGGATTGAGAGCAGGCCTGATAAGAAAGTCTTGAGGGTGCTGGTTGATGATATGCTCAACATGAGCCAGCAATGTGCAAGTGCAGCCCAGAAAGCCAACCATATCCTGGACTGCATCAAAGAAGTGTGGCCAGTAGGTCGACGGAGGTGACTCTCCCCTTCTAGTCAGCTCCTGTGAGACCCCACCTGGAGTACTGCATCTAGCTCTGGAGCCCCCCAACACAAGAAGGACATGGACCTGTTGGAGAGGGTCCAGAGGAGGGCTACAAAGATGGTTAGAGGGCTGGAACACCTCTCCTAAGAAGACAGGCTGAGAGAATTGGGCTTGTTCAGCCTAGAGAAGAGAAGGCTCAGGGGAGACCTTACTGCAGCCTTCCAGTATCTGAAGGGAGCCTTCAAGAAGGGTGGGGAGGGACCATTTACAAAGGCCAGTAGTGATAGGAGAAGGGGGTTCAAGCTGGAAGAGGTTAGATTTAGATTGGAAATTAGGAGGAAATTCTTCACTCTGAGGGTGGTGAGACACTGGAACAGGTTGCCATGGGGGGTTGTGGATATTCCATCCCTGGAGGTGTTCAAGGCCAGGTTGGATGGGGATTTGAGCAACCTGGTCTAGTGGGAGGTGTCTCTGCCACGGCAGAGGGGTTGGAACCAGATGATCTCTGAGGTGCCTTCCAACCCAAACCATTCTATGATTCTATGAACTTATATACATCGCATGTAATCTAGCAGTATGACATTCAGCCACTGACTGCAGATCCCTGATTGCTCTCCCCCCATGCCAGTCTTTGCCCTATATCTTGTCATACCATTCATGTACTTTACCACCTCCCAGGTCTCTGCTTCTCAAGAAATCTTCTACCATACCAGGCTATCTTTCACCATTATGATGTGGTTGTAAATACTGAATTTGAAACATAATAACTATTTGTTGCTACTACACTTATAGAACTATGGTTGCACTATACACAGACAAGCAGAAGAAATTAGCCATAGCCACCTGTTCAAAAAACAACAACAACAGAAACAAACCCTAAAAAAATTTGCTGCAATAATTAAGCAAGCTAAAATAAAGCTCAGGTTCAGACAGAACAAGCCAAATAAACCTCAGTTCTGAGGAGCAGCAAATTTGGTACAAAGTCAGAGGTCTGTCACTTGCAGTGACAGCACTGTATGACAGGGCTGCAAGTTATAGAACTTTTCTCACAGCCCGTACTTCTGTAGTTTCATTATTCTTGATACTGAAATCTTTCAAAATAGAGGTAAATTAATTATGTTGTCATTATCTTCAGTATCAGCTCTCACATGCAAGAGAGATGTAGCGAAAGATCTTTTTCTAAGGCAAAATGTATTGCAGCTGCCTCAGAAAACTCTGCACTTCTGATGAGGAGAAAAGGTCTGTTTTTATTAAGGAGCAAACAATGGACCTCCATTGGTGGGGTTATGCTGAACAGCATTGACTTGCAAGGCTTGAAAGTTCCAAACTGGTAACAATATAGAAAGGACAAACCCAATAAAACAAGTGACGATTTTGCAGGGAATTAAGTAAGTTACTTTTCCTACAATAGCAGTCACTAATGGACTATGTCCTACGTCATGTCATGAGGTTGGTGCTGTTCACCTGTGTGCTCTCAACCCTTTCTTATTATGATAGGGTTGTGTTGTCCAAGGTGGAGTATGTGTTTTGATTGAATTCACATTATTTGGTGCTTGATAAGAACTGTGAGTTTGTTCTGAGTAGTGCATTATATCCATTTTTACACCTTTCCACAACAATTTTTTTAATAACAATGTATTTGTAGATTATGTGGCTGTCAGTTTATAAGTTGTACTGATGTCATTGTTTCTTCTGGGATATATGTACAGCTTAAATTTCTGAAAAAAAAGTGTATGAAGGAAAGTGTTGCTTTGACTATTTTATGTTACTAGACACTATGCACTGTACAATACTAAACTGCAACATAATTTACAATATAAATAATTTTAACTGAAAATATGCTTACTGTGCAATGAAGAACAAAATGAAATTAATGTCGTAGAGCAAATAAAGTCTTCCCCTATGTTTCTGTGAAATATTTCTTGCAATTTGCCATTGAATTAGGCCTATGTATGCTTAAAAATCAGATCTTCTATGAGGTTTCTGCTGGGGTTTCAAATTGTGGCAAAAAGGCTTATCAAAGAGAATTAGCTTTACACTAAGAGATTCCTGCCATCCAATATTTAGACTCACAATATCCAAATATTTTTTCACTGAACAATACAGGCAATTGAAAGTACCCAAATGCTCCAGGCACCAAAGTCATAGAAGCTGATAAAACACACCTAATACTCAGAATTGAGCTCTGTGTTATATCAAAAATCTGAAAATGATATATGTTTTTCCTGGCTTATGCCTGAAAAAAATCAAAGACATAAATGCAAACTATAAACCTATGTAATTTTTAAATTGATTTTTAGTTTATTTCTCTAGCTTGCATGGAGCAAGCCCAGGAAAATATTTCCCTGAATTGTTAACGGATGGCAGAGTGAATGAAACCTTTATAGTGAAGTAAAAGATAAAGTGTACAGTGGCCCAGTGTATTTCCTACTGTATGCTATGTAGCAGAAAGGGTTGACCCAGGAGAAGTTAATAGTCATCCTTCATAGCAAATATTCACAGACTTTTTCATTTCTTGGATTCATTTTCAGTATCTTTCTGATTTAAGGTAGTTTGTTGATGTTTTGCTTGGAAGTATGATAAAAAAAAACAAAACCAAAAACCCCACAACAAACCTGTCTGGTTTTAAATAGAACCTCCTGTCAAATACAGCAAAATTTACTTAGCAAACAAGTGAGGTGTATATTTCAATATAATAGTAACTACTTATTTAAAATGTACTTAATACTGAGAAAGAAACTTACAAATGTAATATTGCAAGTATTTCTGAACCATATCCAGAGCCTTCTGTCATTGAACCTAAAATACAATTAATAGTAATGAAAATAAGATTCATAGGATTTTGCTTAATAGACTACATTGGAGTTTTAATTAATCATCAGGTATGTTTATTGTCAAAAAGGCCTGTTTTTAAATAATCAGACGTATGTAGCAGGAGATTGACACTTGCTCATCAACAAAAATTATGAAAGTTTAGTAGAGTTTCTAAGCTGCCTAGATGTCTCTCTAGGGTCTAAAGTCTAATCAGTTATGATGGATTTGTATGTTTATATAATCAGAAACAGAAATGTTTCCTCTTGTGCAGTGGAAGGCTAAAGAGTAATGACTAACCCAGAAGAGTAATAAGACAACAAAGTAACAATAACGCTTAATATGCAAGCCTTTTTGTTTCTTCCTTGGAAACAAAGCAAATCACTGAACTTACTTTTCTGTGATGGCTTTGTGATTTGGAGGTTGTTCCACTGAATGCTTTATAACTGGTTGCATATTTGCTTTCAGTGGGTTATGAAATGTTTTCCAGGAGAGTTCTTTCCTTTTCTGAAGAAACATCTCAATGGGAAAACTTATGTTATTTTCCAGGAGCTAGAGTGCACTTCCCTTCTTCCAGGAGTTTAGCTGGCAGCTTCCATGTCCAGCTTGCTGAGTGGGAAAAGCTACTGTGAAGAGCTGAAGGAAACCTCATCAGGTGGCCCCTTCCACCACCTTTGCTTGGCAAGCCCTCATGTAAGATATGCTGTGTCTGTACTCACAGTGCCTTCTTCACCTGATTTTATACCTCCCTGATTCTAATCCATAGGCTTAAGATTTCAGTCTTGGCCTGGTCTTCTTACTGTGATATTACTGGGTGATTGCTGACCCTAGATATCATCACAGAACCATTCTTCTTGCTCAGGCATTGTGGGACTGTACTCTTGTTAGTGAGGTCACTGGCCTGCTGGCTGTGCAGTAGTTCTCTAGTCCTGGCTCACCTTCCTTTGCAGACCAGCCCCTTCTTATTTCTCTTTGACAGGAAGTTCAAGTGGAAGTCAGGAACAAGAGCCTCAGCTTAAAAGCAGCTCCTAGGCAAAGGAGAGGGGAGCCCCCATTGAGGTTTCTTCTGAGTCTTCACAACAGCTTTTATCAGCAAGCTGACTCTGAGCACAGCAAGGTAATCCTTGTGGAAGGAGCAAGTGCACTTCTAATCCTGACAATATGTGTCACATCAGCATTTCATCAGAGCAGATGATAGAAACAGTAACAAATAAATATTTTTTTTTGCCAAAATCTTTGTAAAGTTTGAATTTTTTTTTCTTCGAGTTTAACTTAAAATTTCAGAAGGCATGTCTTTCGTGGTTTATTTTTCATTAATTTTTGTTCATGGAGATTAGTACAAGGTTTCTTCTGTTCTCCCAGTTAGGATCACCTTGAAGGTATTGAAATACTGACTTTGGGGGTTTTTTTGGTTTGGTTGTTTTTTGTTTGTTTGTTCGTTTTTTATCAAAGTGGGAAAAAAAAAAATAAAAAAAAAAATCAGAAAATCACTGCAACAGCCTTACTAGCTCCTTATTTTCTCCTCCTTCTCCCTTCTCCTACCCTCCAAGGCACCTCTTCTCCAGGCTGGACAGTTCCATCTATTTCAGCCTCTCATATGACAGATGCTGCAGTCCCTTAATCATTTGTATAGCCCTTTGATGGGCATGCTCCAGTATGTCTGGGTATTTTTCTATACTGGGAAGTCCAGCAATGGACATAGCACTCTAGGTGTGACCTCACCAGTGCTGAGTAGAGGGGAACGGTCACCTCCCTTGACCTGCTGGCAACACTCCTTCTTGTGCAGGCCAAGATGCTGTTTGCCTTCTTGCTGCTAAGACATGTTACTGGATCATATTCTATTTCCAGGACCTCTATGTCATTTTCTTCAAGGCTGCTTTCCAGGCTATTGCCCTACAACATGTACTGGTGCAGAGTGTTACTGTGAACAGTCCCTCTGTATGGCAGCACAACCACCTGATGTGTGTGTCATCCACAAACTTGATCATCATCCAGGTCATGAATGAAGATATTAAAGAGTATTGTCCCCTATATCAGGCCCTGACATACACTCGCTTTCCTAATCTCATCCCTGCAAGCTTCAACAGTGTCTTTATATTCCTCTCAAGTTATGTCCCTGCTTCCACCTCTTGTATACTTTATTTTTACATTTGTTTTTTTTCAGGAGTCGTTTATTTGTCCACATCGGCATCCTACTGTCCTTGCTTGGTTTCCTGCTCACTAGTATGGGCCAGTTCTTGAGCTTGAAGGGGATTTTTAAAAATCAATCAGCTGCTCTGGACCGCTCTTCTGTCTAGGGCTGTATCCCATAATAATCTTTCAAGACAAGGTGTGAACAGGCCAAAGTCTGATCTCTTGAAGTCTAGGATTGTGCTTCTGCTTTGCGCCTTGTCCCTTTTTTGTCTGCCTGTAAAACTGTAGCTGTTTGCATCAACTGGATTTTCTCCAGAACATTGCCACAGCTGTAAAAGCACACATTTCAGATGTTGTGGAGGAAGCTCTCCACCCATGTGAGGGGCAAAAGTCTGTGATTTGCACTTAATTGCATATATCCTCCAAGATGAAAGTCAAGACCACATTCAGGGTGTCTCCATTGGATTGGCCAGTGCGGCTGGGATCAAAGCTCTGGCTAGCAATATGAAGGGAAGGGAAAGAGAGCAGCAGAGGGTCAAGGGAGGAAACAAAATGTGTAAGTCACCCCCAGTGCCACATGGCAATACAAGTGTAAATTATGTAAACTTAAGATTCAGTGTAATGAAAAATCCTTTATACAAAAGCAATAATTGAATTATTATTACCTATGACTAAAATGTTGTCTTCTGTTCACAGAATTAGTGCTCTATCCATTGCTTTTGTATTTTATAATTGAGGTATATAATATGCTAAACAATTAATTGAGAATTATCTGCTGCAATTTTTTTGGACTGTGATATCTAATGAGAAATTTTTCACATATACTCTAGGATTCTGATTTTTACGTTCCATTTGGGCAGTACTTCCACTGAAACTAATGAAAGCATTGCCAAGGTAACAGGATTGGACATAAGTGTACCGCATTTCCTATTTGCCTCATCACCTGAGAACACTGTATTTCTACCATGGATAGGCCATGCACAAAAACCATCTCCCTGTAGCATAGTAAAATACATAGTTAAAGCAGAGGAAGAAAGCCGATATATTCATGGGTCTCCATCATTTCCCAGGAGTTACAATGCACTGAATAATATACTGGCTGAGAGAAAATGGGGACAAGTTTTTTGGTTTTTGGTTTGGTTTTTTTCCCTTTCAAAATAATTCAGAGAGCAAAATTCATTTAAAGTCTTCCCTAGCAACTAACTGAAAAACAGGTTCATTCATCTCTTGTCTCCCATAGATAAGTCTGTAGACATCCTTGAGCTGTTGCTTACTAGCACATTAATTGTGGAGGCAACCTCAAGATGGCAGAACAGGAGAAACAAATATATAATAGATGAGGGACCAGTGAATGCAGCCAATATGAGAGTAAAGAGAAAAGAGAAACTGGCATTTAACTGTGTATGTTTTCATTAAAGCAGAAGCAGTACAGCCCACCTACTCCATAACCTTCCCTGTCTTTCAAGGTTTTATGAGATGTTCTAGAGTGTTAACCAGTAACTCCAGCTAAGGCCAACTTTCGTGAGCATGGACCAGCCCTAAAATCAGTGGGGTTCTGTTGATTATTTTTTTATGTCTTAGATCAGTTTTCCTAGGTAACTTTCAGTCATAATACAAGAAGCCTTCCTAAAGAGTCATTGGAAGCCGTTTGTGAGCAAGAAATAGAAATGATGCTCCTTTTCCCAATTTGGAAAAACTTGTGTTACCACCTAGATACGCATGAGTAACAGATGGTCAAAAATAATTTTGTCTTCTCATAAAGGGGCTTTAGATAAAAGAATAAAAATATTGCCAGGCTAAAATATACTTTACTTAAATGTTGTGCAGGTTAAATCTTGGCCTGTCAATTATGTCTTGTGTTTATTCTCTGTCTCCTCTGATGGAGATGGTACTGCTAAGAAAGGGTTATTTGACAGTGCTGAAATACAGTTTCTCATAGGATGAGGCAGTTGGTCCCCATGTAAGAGGCAGCATAGTCCTTTAGAATACTTTAAGGAGAATCTGGAAAAAGCCGAATTTACTGTTTTGCCTGGAGGTTGGACATTAAAACACCAGTTTATGCCTTAACACTAAAAAGGGCTTAGTAAGCTTCAAGGAGGGGGGGGGAGGGGGAGAGGAGAAGAGTATTTGGGATTCTATAGCAAGAGCATCTACTTTGACAAATTCTGAGTTTGTAGGACTCCATAAAAAAGGGCTGTTAAGTCCATCTGACTGATATTCTGGTTCATCAGGGAAGGAAAGTGCCTGTCTTTTTCTAATATACTCAATCTCCCAGGATAGTCTCTTTTCTTTATTGCCAATGGTTTCTTAATGATTCGCCCATTTCTTTTCTTTCTGTAAAAAAACCAAACAACAAAGCTTTTGCCCATCTCCCAGCCCACTACTTAGATTTCAAGGTCATACATAAAAGAATCTCCTGTGTGACCCCTGTGACATCACCTTTTTGTTTCAAAAGGGACATCTTTCTTTACAGCCTTACAATAATTATAAAGTGTTTCTTAAAGAAAGAAAAACACTTCAAAAACAGTTTGGTTTTAATTTTAGCTAAAGCAGTGATACTTTGCAGTGACTAGTCCAGTTTTAATGCCAATATGGTTGTGAGATGCAATAACCTTGTACTGTTGATCTGATGTTGTACTGTTGTACTTAATCTGTACCGTGAAAGAGTTTTTAGATACACTTTACCTGACTGCTACACTGTACATGTGCTATAAGTCTCCATGGCACAGAAGCTAGTTCCCTCAGGCATGAAGTCTGGGCGCAGTTCTGGGGAGGGTTCCCTCCTAAACTGCTCTGGATACACTAGCTTGGCTCCTCATGCACTATATGCTTCTCTGATTCTGTCCTGGTGTTTCTTGGAGTATTTCTCTCGAACATCCTCCTATGTATCAATCATGATGACAATGTCTTAGAGACAGTGATCTCTATTTCATACTGTGGGTGTGCAGTCAGTGTGCTATAGAAGGAGCTAGTTGTAAACCCTGTGGAAACAAGACACTTTGTACCATTTGGCTAGGAGGAATTATTCCCTTAAATAAAATACTTCAGTGAACTACTTCTCTACCTTCTTCTACAGTGACATGGGGATGTACTTCTTGTGTGCTTATGTACTCTTGGATGGGCACAATGACATTAGCATGTTTTCACATAGTAAATAAAGTTGGGTGTTTTTGTAAGCCGTGAAGAATCATGTCCTGCATATGCACATTATGCACATAACTGAAATAATAATTTTGCAGAAATATATATGTAACTTCTGTAATTAATTCCCAATGTAGTGAGAAAAGCACTGTATAAAATACAATTACTAACGTTTAGTAACATGTTGTGCCTTTAAGTCAACTTATTATTTGGCATTAAAAATAATTTAATTTATACTTGACTGCATTTTTTTATTCAGAGCAGCCCATCTCATTCAGCATGGCGATGCTAGTATCCACACATCTGCACATGTCAGTGGCTTTTGACTGGGGAACTGAAATACCTAGAGCAACATCAAAATTTTTTACAGAAACTTGCAGTGCTGAAAATCATAGAATCATACAATCATTTAGGTTGGAAAAGACCTCTAGGATCATCAAGCGCAGCCGTCATCCCAACATCTCCCTGGCCACTAGACCATGTCTCGAAGTGCCACATCTACCCGTTGTCTGAACACCTCCAGGGATGGTGACTCCACCACCTCCCTGGGCAGCTTGTTCCAATGCCTAACCACTCTTTCAGTAAAGAATTTCTTCCTAATATCCAAACTAAACCTCCCCTGGTGCATCTTGAGGCCATTACCTCTTGCCCTGTCATTAGTTACTAGGAGAAAAGACCGACACCAGGTATTTGTAGAGAGCAATGAGGACTCTTCTCAGCCTCCTCTTTTCGAGGCTAAACAATCCCAGTGCTCTCAGCCACTCCTCATAAGACATATTCTCCAGACCCCTCACCAGCTTCATTGCCATTCTCTGCACCCATTCCAGCACCTCAATGTCCTTCTTGTACTGTGGTGCCCAAAACTGAGCACAGTAGTTAAGGTGCAGTCTCATGAGTGCTGAGTATAGGGGCACAACCACTTCCCTACTCCTGCTGGTCAAACCATTTCTGATACATTTTTAATGTAGAATAAATGAAGAAATACAATGAAGTCATATGAATAGCTAAGCCTTTAACTTGAATTTATAAAACTACTTGACTTTGTTGCTCTTCTGTGTCCGGGGGCTGTCTTCTTCAATACCTTTTACTCACTATAATGACTTACTTGTCTGTTAATTCCAAAGTATGTCCAAAATTAACAATATGACTGTCCAAAATTAACAATGGCTGGCAAAGTTACACAGATATTTGATTGCTGGAAAGCTAGATTTTAGTTACATGGTAGTGTGTACCTACATGTTGATGGTGTGTGCTACACCTCAGAAAAATTAATAGAATTCATAAGCTAAATGAGGTTATAGTATATTGTTTTAAGTGTTAAACAAAGGTCCATTAGAGTCAGATCGGAAGATGGAGTATCTTCTTCATATCTCCTGCCGAGGGACTTACAGAGATTATGGTCAGTAATTTGGTTGTCCAGATCCTTATACCAGCACCGCCTTTTGTTAAAGCAGGCATTGGTTTGCACATTTGCTTCTGTGAAATGACATTATATTCATGTAAGAATGACATGATAGTCACCTAAGTGCTGTACAGAACTATAGAACTATTTTTTGTGTGTGAGAAGCAGAACATTTTTCAGAAAAAAAATATTTCTGAAATTAGGTCTGATTCTGATTCACTTACTGGTGTAGGAGTAAAAATTATATTGTGCCTTTTACATGACATTATGTGCAATATACATGAATAAGTATTTTACATAGAATTATGATAAAAATGAAAACAATAATTGCAGTAGAATTTATTAACATATGCTGCAGTACAACTAATTATGGCAAAGATTGAGCCTTACTCATCAGGTTATGAAAACCGTTTAGGTGTGATAAGCATTTCTCATATTTACCAAATAATCTTGTCTGCATTGCCATTGATATTTTTATTATAAAATAAGATAGATCTATGCTAATTTTATGGAATTATTTTAGCATTTAGCTGCTCTATCACCTTCCTTCAGGACTGAGGTGAGTCTGACTGGCCTTTAGTTCCCTCGGGCCTCCTTTTTTCCCTTCTTGAAGATGGGGGTGCCATTTTCTTTCCTCCCATCTTCGGGCGCTTCTCCCAGTCACAATAATAGAGCACAGATGAATGACAGTAGCCTTGCAATGACATCAGAGAACTCCTTCAGCACTTGTGGGTGCATCAGGGTTCATGGAGTTATGTATGTTCAGTTTGCCTAATTATTCCCTAACCTGACCATCTTCCACGAAGAGTATGTCTTGGGCTTGGTGGAGGAAGAAATAAAATTTTTACCTATTTTACATTTATGTCATTCTGGCATCTGTTTTCATATGAATGCACTTTAGGTAAAGGAATTGTAACTGCAGCTTCTTACAGTGTATTGGATGTAAGATGGAGTCTTCCTAACTTTCAGAATTGCCTCCAGAAAATTATTGAAAAAAAATGAGGACTTGTTGATCTCCTTATGAAAACACGTATTTCTTTGAGACCTTGCACAGGCCCTAGTTTAATACTTCAATATTATATATACCACCATTTCATCTGAGTATTTCTCTCAAAAGAGAACTGCATCTTTCAAGATAATTTCTCAAAGTATTTCCACTACTTAAACTTACTGAAGAAAGTTCAGCAGAGAAAGGATTCTGTGGCTGTTTACCATGAGTGCAGAGATAACAGAAACATTTGTTGTACTAGTCACAATTCATAGTGTTATCTCTTTATATATTTGGACAAAAATAACAGCTCAGTACCATTTAAAATCTAGTGAGAATAATTTACATTTACACTAAAGGGACATTTTTATTTACTTGTCATAATCTGGTAGAAAGAGTGAAATATTTGTACAAGAATTTTATTCTGGGAGTAACTTATCTAAAATAGGCACATTCTAAAATGAGATCTTTTATTAGTGGTACTTAATCTGGATAAATTTATGGCTCCTTAAAATAACTTTTTTAGAGGCACAAACTTTTTATTCAGGTCAGCAGATTGTGCAAAAAAACTTAATATGAAATGTTTCATTTTTTCCACTCTACAGTTTAGGGAAATCCTATTTCTGAAATCAAAAGAAGTTACAGAACTATTAAGTATCTAAATATATGAGAAGAGAAAAGAAGAGAAGAAAGAAGGGAAAATAGAAGAGAAGAGAGAAGAGAAGAGAAGAGAAGAGAAGAGAAGAGAAGAGAAGAGAAGAGAAGAGAAGAGAAGAGGAGAAGAGGAGAAAAAAAAATTATTTCTTCATCTTTTACAAAAAGCAGAAGACTTTCTGTTTTGAACTCTGTCTTTCAAGGGTTATTGAAAGTATTGAAATACATTAGAAATAAAGGCTCAAAAAATATTGTTTTTCCATAACATAACCTTCAGACATTAGGAAGACACAAGTTTTTTACTGGGGTAAGAGACTGAGTAAGAAAGAGGGAGATATACCACTTAATTCCAGAATAATGAAAGAACTCTGCCTGTGTTTGTTCTGAGTTCGTTTAGGGGTTCAGGGCAG
>VZZY01004355.1:0-42292 GCA_013400335.1 Eurystomus gularis
GCGCTGATCTTGAGCTTGGAGGACATGGTGCTTGAAAATTAACCAGATCTCTCTAGCCCCGGTACCTCCTAGAGCCCTAACCCATGGGATTCCTCCAAGTAGGTCTTTGAAGAGGTCACAGTTTGCTCTCCTGAAGTCCAGGGTTCTAATCCTACTTATTGCCCTGCTTCTTTCTTGCATGATTCTGAACTCCACCTTCTCATGGTCACTGCAGCCAAGGCTGCCCCCAACCTTCATGCCCCCTTCTTTGTTTGTTAGTACAATGTCCAGCAGCACACCTCTCCTCATTGGCTCCTGCATCACCTGCATCAAAAAGCTGCCATCAATGCTCTGCAGGAACCTCCTGGACTGCTCGTGCCTTGCTGTGTGGCTTTTCCAGCAAATATCAGGGTGGTTTAAGTCACCCCTGAGAACAAGGGCCTGTGATCATGAGGCTACTTCCAGCTGTCTGTAGAAGGCCTCATTGGCCTCCTCTTCCTGATCAGGTGGCCTGTAGTAAACACCCACAATGGTGTCACCCATATTAGCCTGCCCCTTAATTCTTACCCATGAGCTCTCGACTCATTCTTCACCCCCCTGCTCTCTCACATAAAAAGCAATCCCACACCTTGCCTTGCTGGCCCGTCTTTCCTAAAAAGGACATAGCCATCCATGACAGAATTCCAACCATGCCTGCAATTGAAAAAACCCACAAAACTGCACAAGTTGCTCTCCTTTACATATGTCCTGGTTTGAGTTAGAACTGAATTAATTCTGTTCAGTGATTTTACTTTTCCGCTGAGTCTCTGCTAACTAACTGCACTTTCTGAAGCTCACAGCATGTTTTCCCAGACAGTGTCTGCTTCCAGCAGTGATAACGCTCCATGTTTAGAGTTACTACCAAGGATTGGTGTGCAGCCCAAGGTCACTGCTCACTCTTGTGGACCACATCAGAGTGTGCTAAAGTGAAAGGCTACACCTGAAGGGAGGATCGGCCAGGACAGGTGGCCCTAAACTGACCAGTGAGGTATTCCATCCCATCTATGTCATATTCAGTATAAAGCTGAGGGATCATGAGGGTCTCTCTTCCTCCTCTTCCTTTGCTGGCTTCCTCTTCTTCAGTGGCTGGCATCTGAGGAGGACCTCATTCATTCTGCCTTTGGTCCTGATTCACACGTTCCAGAACCCAGCTCCTGAACCCGGTTCCTGTCTGCTGCTGAGCCCAGTCTGGGATTTTCCCAGTGGCTGCTCCACAACATCAGTGGTGACAGTGACACAAGTACCACTGGGGGGAGCTGCGTTTGATACTTGTTTTGTATATATTCCATTTTATTATTATTTTCTTCATTAAAGCTGTTTTCATTTTCTTTTCTAATCTGGAAGCCTCTCTCATTCCCTGTCTCTCCCATTTGGGAGAGAAGGGGGGCCAGCAGAGATCCATAAGTCTCTCTCCCTTATTCCCTTTCTCTTCCCCTTTTTTGAGGGGAAAAAGGGGAAAACAGAGAGTGTCTGTTATAGGTCTAGCGGACTGACCCAAAAACTTGACAACATATGGGACTTACACTATGCCCTGACCAGGGAGACTAGGTTAGACACTCTCAGCTTAATATATTGAGTTCCCCATACATCCTTGCTGGGTAGGTGCCAAATATACTCCTAGATATTTAATTCTGTGGCTTTCTTTCAAAAACTGATGCCATAACACATCTTGCAATCCCCTGACATCGCATGGAAAGAAATAGCTTCAAACTACTCAACTCTGTTTTCATTAGTGCTTCATCAGCTGACTTTTCTGGTTTCTGCAACTCTATGAAATAGTTGTCAAAATTATAATAAATGTTTGTATCTGTAAAAACCTCTTTCCTTACCTCTTTGCGCATCCTCCTAGAAGAACAGAAATTGGCTAGCAGTAGTTGTACTGCCTTGCACATTGATAATGGATGTGTAAAATATACAAACCTCGCTGCCTGAAAATAGTCCGGCTTGGTGAACAAAAATAAACTTTCCATTGCTCTGAGATCCCCAAGTGCCATGTCAAAGACAGAGGGCAGTTTCCTGGATTCCCACTAGTCCTCGCTAGCACAGTCTTCTACACACTGATAGCATTTGCTCAGGACAATGTAATTCAGATTTATAGATCTTATTCAGACATACGCAAACCCCTCTCAGTTAACGCAGCTCGAGCATTTTCCTTAGAAACATTTTTTTCCCTTGGCGCTGTCAAAGAGCACTGAATTTGGGCATGTTAAAACCTTTCTTCAGCTGGGGGTGTCTGCCTTATCCTCAACCTGACCTCCTGTGTCAAAGGATCCTGTGTGATCTACTGGACTTGCTGATTATCCTCCTTTTGGTCCTTTCCCACCTCTTAAATTGATCCCACAAAACCATAACACTGCATCACCATGACTTTCAAGGATTTCTCTCCTGGCCCATTCGTAATTCTGTGCTCAGAAAGGATGTCTCTTCCATCCATGGTGCACAATTGTCTGTTACCTGTTACGACATTCCCAGTGTAGTGGATTTTCCTCATCTCACAGCTAACTCCGTTGTGCTCAGAAGGACCAAGGGCAAAATAACTGGGTCCTCAGATTGTGAGGACAGGAAAATCCTAAAGGTCATGAAAAGAAGTTGCGGTATGCATGTGGAAATTTTTAATGGTGTGTTTAAATACATTATGAACCTAACATCATAAAGAACCAGCTGCAATAGCTAGTACAGCCCCAACTAAAACCAAACACAGGAAACAGCCAGTTTGCTGATGCCTTTCATGCAGAGTCACAAGCTTCTAAAGTCTGAAGGAAAAAAATTACTACAATATAGTCCTTCCTGTGGATGGTTTCTTCACTCCAAACTGTTTCTGGAAAAAAATCCATTTCACAATAGAAATTGATCCTCAACAGGATATACAATTTTGGGACACATTTCCATGTCCCCTACCTGTAAACTTAATCCAACCCATCTGTGAGGCTGTACTGCATTTTTTATCTTGATAATTCATTAGGAAACCTGTAGCTGGAAACAAACACCTCAAATCCTTTCATATCACAGTCTGTCAGATGCTCACCACCTCAAGGGTCTCCACTCCTGCATCAGCAGAGAGATTTTGTGTTGTCTTGCTGTGAACTGAAGGTTGAGTAGAAGTGCACATCAGAGACAAATATGTATTTGCACAAGAACTGGAATGAAGCATAGTTTCTCCTCGGTTTCATCCTGGGATGATAGCACTGGTTGGTTGAAAGCCTGGGTTTAGCCTGAAACAGTAGGATGGTGTTTTGCTGGGCAGAGCCTCTGGCTTCTAACAAGGCTGAGATCACAGTCTCAGCTCAGTGGGAACCCTAATTTGGCTGTTTGCATTGCCCTTCCCTGCTCTCCTCCTTGCCATGAAGCTTCTGGGAACTGAAGGTACTAGTCATCTCTAAGTCATCTTGATGGTCAACTTACTCAAGATTTACATGGAAGGGACACAGGCTATGTACAGAGCTTGTGAACTTCTTTTGGAAGTGAGGCTAACCTGCTTATTTTGGGCTACTTTCCTCAAGTATCTGTTAGGTTACATCTGCGTTAGTAAACTGAACAGAGTCTGGGCAGAAGTGCGGCACTGTCACATTCCTGCCTGTAGTGTTCAGCTGGTACCACAGTCCCTGTGCCATTTTGGCCATGACAGTTTTGGCTGTGTCTGTGTGACAGCCTGCAGACAACATGCAGGCCTCATTCAGGGACATGGGCCAAGACTGTTCCCATCAGAGGTGGTGTGGGCAAGGCCACACTTTGTTGAAATGGAGTATGAGGAGCAAAGACACTGGCTGAAAGCTTAGGCCAGGTGACAGCTATGGGCCTACTCTACCAACCAATAAAGACATAGCCTTAAATCCTCACCATGCTGGAGATCCAACAAAACCCCCCCAACACCTACAGTAGAAAGACAATCCACAAACTCGCAGCTAAGCTTCCCTTTCGCTTTGTATTTCTCTTGCACCTGCTGGGGTAAAACTGTATTTTTGGCCCTCCTCAAGACCTGAGAGAAGTCTAACATGAAGTATATACTTGCAGACCTCTCCCCCAGCTGAGAGACTCGATTCCACTGTGTCCATACTGCAAAATGCTTTCTGATGCTGCATTCTTAAGCACGGAGCAGCACAGAAGTAATCTGCGTATTCCTTTTGGAGAAGACACACTTCACATCAATTGCAGGTGCCTTCATCCCAAACCCTTTCCCAGTATCTAGCATCACCCAAAGCTCAGCTTCTTTGGTCAAGCTACCCTTGGTAGCTGGTCTGTGGGTTCAGACCAGGAGCAAATTTGTAGCAGCAGTCAATAAAGCAGCTGAGTGCTGTTAGAGGGTCCCTCTGTCTTTTCAGAATAACTTCTGTATCACAATTTAAATAAACTCCCTGGAGTAATTGGATCTCCTCCAGTCTCACCATCAGCTCAACAGGAAACAGAAGAGAGCTTTTTCTCACACTCTCTCTCACACACACATTTTAGTTTCTAAAGTATTAATCAGTCCCTGTTTTTCCCATGTTTTTCAGCAGGTCTCTTTCCATACAACAAACAAGAGGGAAGAGGTATAAACACAGTCTATTAATCTAATGGCTGAAATTGAAGCAAAACATCAGTTAGCTCCAAACAACCTAATATAATTCAAGAAATCTCCAACCCCGACTTGACCAGGACTATGCTTTTAAAGCAAGCTGAATGCAGTGTACCGTCTCTTTTGCTGTAAAACATATCCTGGCCAGGAAGGCACCACACTAAGTAAGATTTACTGTGTCTTACCCTGGCATTGTCTTTCATGAACTCATAGAAGACAGTTCTTGTTCAGACAAATCAGTGAACCAGGACAGCAATCATTAATCTAGAATCCAAATTGTTTTAACCTTTTGCCCCTAAAAATAAAAAATCCAGTGCAGACCTCTTTTTGATTCAGGTAACGTCTCTTTGAACTGTCAGCAACAGCAGTGGAAGCCAAAAACTTTTAGTTCATTGTTTGAATATCTCTTGTATACATGAATGAAATTTGCTGTATGGAGTCGTGTTTACTCTCCCCCAGGTATGGATTCAGAGAAAATTTCATAGAATCATAGAATTATTTTAGGTGGAAGAGACCTTTAAGGTCATCAAGTCCAACCATTAACCCAGCACTGCCAGGTCACTACTAAACCACGTCCCTCAGCACCACATGTATACATTTTTTAAATACCTCCAGGGATGGTGACTCAACTGCTTCCCTGAGCAGCCTGTTCCAGTGCTTTACAACCCTTTTGGGAAGAAATTTTTCATAATATCCAACCTAAATGTCCCCTGGCACAACTTGAGGCCATTTCCTCTTGTCCTGTTGCTTGCTACATTGGAGAACAGACTGACCTCCACCTCATGACAACCTAGTAGTTGTAGAGAGCAGTAAGGCCTCCCCTCTTTTTCTCCAGGCTAAACAACCCCAGTTCCCTCACCCGCTTCTCATAACACTTGTGTTCTAGACCCTTCACCATCTTTGTTGCCCTTCTTTAGGCAGGCTACAGCACCTCAATGTCCTTCTTGTAGTGAGGGGCCCAAAACCGAACACAGTACTCAAGGTGCAGCCTCACCAGGGCTGAGCACAGGGGCATGATCACTTCCATAGTCCTGCTGGACACACTATTTCTGATACAAGCCAGGATGCTGGCAGTAGCAAAGAAGTCATATGAGATAGTAAATGAAGACCTACCAAGGGAAATTGAGACACAGAGAAGGTATCCAAGGAAGAAAACAAATCTCTGCCTCTTTTTAGAATTCTAGAAATACTGTCAACTAAAATAACATTTGACTTTTGCCTGGAGTGTCATCATTAATTATCAAAAAACAAGTTGGAGTCAAAGCATTTAGTTTTAAATAAACAAATATGAAGGACATTTTAGTCCCAATTCTGTAGAATTTACAAAAAAATAATTATTAACAACCCTGCTTTCCCAGCAGAACAGCAGGTAGCTTTGAAACATGGTAGATTACTGCCCTCATAGACTTAAAAGGACTCAGAGGTGCAGCTGTTGAGTGGTCAAATACCCGGCTTCACCTTTGTCATCCTCTGAGAATACTGCTTTGCATTACCAATTGTGTGTACAATACACAGGTTGTCTTGTTTGTGCTTCTAGGCTTTGTAAGCCGTGGTGGTGATGCTGTGGTTATGGAAAACCGTAGAAGTACACACATTCACACTATCTACTGAACAATTATACAGCTGGATGATAATTAGAAAGAGCTGAGCTGACCACAAGGTATCTCTTGTATACTTTCTGTGTGAAAGGTAAGGTAACGTGAAATAAGCTGTCGATACACACTTTGCTAGGAGAGGATTTCTGATCTCTGGGAGATTACTTGAACACCCAGAAAAATATTGTGGGACCTGATTATTTTTGATTTTGACTGACAAGTAGCCATTTCCATGACTTCACTATAGTGTTTTTTATGGCGTTTTTAAGTAGAAGTGGTTTTGCCTCAACTGTTGTTTGCTGACAGTAACTGTAGCTGGAGGTGGCCCTAGTAATGCTGCTTACTAAATCAGAATCTGTGTAAGGGTCTTACAGAATTAAAGAAAGGCAGAGAAGTTTGACACGTGAAGAATATAAAGATCAGGCAGTGAACCTTCCAAAATGCACAGGTGTCAGTCAATATATTACATTACTTGTCCTTGAGGTTCTAGTTCTTCACAGTTACCAGAGCAGACAGATGTCCATTCTCGACAGAAACAGGACAAGCTGCTTTTAAGTGCCACTATTTTTGGCTATATGGAGCTTGGTTAATAATTTGGCAGGTTTTTATGGTAATCCAGCTAGCTGTCTCTGTTTCAATGACACAACCATCCCTGATGATTAAAAACCAGCTGCTATATGCTGAAATAGAGAAGAGCTGGAATCAATCACCTTCTCCTTTCTTAACACAGTTAATGGATTTGAATGAATAATAGTGCTTTTTTTTTCCTCTGGAATATGCTATTACCGAACTGACTACTTTTTGCTTATTCAGCATTTCCATAGTAAGAGAGGTTGGAGACATCACTAGTGCATTTCATACAATAATCCTCCCAGGTGGGAGTCAGTTATACGATGCCTTAAATTACTGATGCTCCTCAACTACATACATCTCTGTTTACACTAGCACTAAAATTGACCCTGTTTTCCTCAGCAGATAAGGGAAGGACACGAAAGCTTCTCACCTTTGGGTCCTTAGGTGAATGCCCTGCTCTAAAGTGCATTGATGTCACTGGAAAACTCCCATTGGCTTCAGCAGGTGTTTGGAACCTCTTGGATGGCTAACATACAGAGGCCACACATTAAACTGACCTGCGGAACGACTGACTTCAAGACTATATCTTTTGTCTCTACATCTACATTTCCAAAATGGAGCAATATACATTTGCTTTGACCTTTGTCTTTGGAAAGAAAACTTTATAGTCTAATGTCCTTATCCTGTGAGGAGATTTACTAATGATGTCTTCTCCATCTGCAGAAATTCCTGATTTGGAAATCATATAAAAAGACGGAACCTAAGCAATCTATTTTGTTCAGTCTGCGTCCTGCCAAAGGAGGATGAGGCATCTCCAGAGCCTTTGAGGACAAGACTTCTCTCTCCAAGTTTTCTTATCTTGGGTGTGTTTCAGTTTTAAATATTAATAAAGATTAAAACCTACCTGCAAATTCTAAGGTCAAGATTTGCAAAACTGGGTTGTAGCAAGAAGATATTTTACATGGAATAGACTCCTAAAATCAGTGGAGACCCATCTAGATCCAAGGAACTACCTCACGCCCGATGTTGTAGGGACAAATAGTACATTTGAATACAAAGGCACTTTTCAGCTTATCCAATGGAAAGAACACCTTCCTGTCTCCCCTTCTCCCTTAGCTTGTTTTACATTACTAAATGTGGATCCCCCTCACTCCTCCAACAATCATAACTTGTGCTACTCATGAACGACATTTCAGGCAACATTACATTAAATAGAGCAAAGCAACAAGGTTATGCAATTCACTTGATTGAATGCACATGGGTAGGAAGCCAAGTCAACCCCCACCTAGGTCTGAAACGCACAGAGCAGACAGAACTCCTTCTTCACATAGTGACTACAGATTCTCAGACCTGGTTGAAAGCCTTCTTCTGATTTATGAGTAAAGAGCCTGCTGGTGATTTCTAAGAAGTGAGCTTCTAAACAGAGGTGCTGATGGGCACTGCACTGTATCATATACACTAGACAACACCTAGGCAGACTCTCAAAGGATGCTTTCATTGGGATGGGAAAATATACGGTGATTGAGTGCTCTCCTGTCATTGTCTTCTCTTGCTTTGCACCATATTTAACCTTTAGATGCTGTTAAACTTAGAGTTTTTTAAGTTTTTGTTTTAAAGAACTTGTCTCCGATCGCAGTGCAGAAGTGTATGAAGCCTAGTGGTGAACTTGCCGGTGAGACTGATTGATGCAAAAGTCTGGGCTTGAGGAAAGGAGGAGGGAGAGCAGATTCCTTTAGTTGTGCTTAAAAGAAACAAACTTAAAAACAAGACAAGAAAGCTGAGTGGAAGCTGAAAGGTTGAACGCAAGCTCTGCCAGGGTTTGAAAAGTTACAAGCTAATGCTGGTACTGCGTGTTTTCTTAATGATTTAGGAGTCAATCAGTTTTGTACATGGAGCTCCCAGCACAGAGACAGTATAGAGTTAACAGTGTATTACAAAGTCAGGGAAGTGATGAAAACAATGGTTCGCTTCAGTATTTCAAATGAAGTAGAGAAACAAACAAGTCTTAAGGCATGTCTTTAGTGAAGCTAACTTTGTCAAAAGTCTTTCTTGAACTCCAGAAAACAAAGTTCTGCCAATACATCAAGTCAATACACTGATTTTTATTTCTGAGTATAAGACTGAGATTTAAGTTGTGGCACTTGTATGTACATGTGTGCATCTCTTGACCACCTAACAAACCTCCCTGAGCACGTGCTCTTAGAGCTTGCTCTTGTAAATTCTATTGGTCTGAATGGACTTTCACACTTTTACCTGCTCGGATGTTAAAGTAGCTCTCCCAAAATCTTGCCCATCCAAGAGGAAACAAGAGACTTAAGGTTAAATAATCACCAGTCTGACTCTTAATGGGAAGTAAGCTTAGGCAAAAACCTACTTTTTTGAAAGTTGAAACTTTGTCCAGATCTTGAAGAAGACTGGAAGTACAGTTTAGCCTTATCTGTTAGAAGTAAGAAATATAAAATGTAACAGGAAACTGCAAATGGGACTGCTTGTTATCCTTGTGAAAAGGTGGGAGGGAACAGGATTTTGGAAGGAAGGAACATCTGTGATGTAGGGAGATGAAAAATTACTTCCAGAAAAGACATCCAGAAACTAAGACCTTCTTGGAGGTCTTCAGGGCTGTCCCTAGCCTCTGGGAATCTCGCTGTTGCTTTAGCCCAGATTGCTGTGGCCAGTTTGGAGGAAGAGATGTTGGACTTATTTCCACCCCTCTTTATTCTGGTGGAGCTGTAGCTCCATTGTCTGCACACTTTCTAAGTTTGAGCCATTGCTCACTGAAGGCATGACTCACATTTCCACGGGGTCACCAGAGGGTTTCTGCTAGGCTGGCTTAACGGTGATGGCTTCGGCTTCAGCCTCAGGAAGAGAAACACAGACAAAATTAAGACAAAGAAAATTCTTTCCCCCTTCCCACGGCCCAAAGTGGCTAGATGACAGGAAATCTGGGCATGCGTGCACTTCACAGGGTACCACTGTTCAGAGACAAACCGGTGGCTCTGACAAAGCTGAGATGTCTCCATTTGGCGATATACCCCACGGAGATGCTAGCTGATGGCCAGGATGGCTTGGTCTCAGCAGCAGAAGCTTGTTGCAGGCTAATGCGCTCTGCCTCAGAGCAGGCACTGGCCTGAGCTTCATTTGCAGCAATTTCAGATACCTGTGCAGGACATGGTATATTTTGGTGCAGAGTAGCGTGGTCTCCTGACCAATGCTTGCCCAAGCAACACTAGAGTGGTTAACTTGAGGTGTCAGAGCAGCTATATCTTTAAGGGAAAGGAATTAATTTTTATGCTGGACTTTGGGGTCAGTTACATTTTTGTGCTGCTAATGGAGTATCAGGGTTGCCTTTCAGTATGCTTTATTCATAAGCCAGGCTGGACAATTTTTTTCTTCAAAGTATTTTTTAAAATGAATTGTTTGTAGTTCAGATGAAGTTGTTCCTCCTCCAGGCTATACATCAATGCCTCACTAGGCACCAATTACTCCCTTAATTTACAAGCTGTTGTAGTCACTGTGTGTTACTATGTTTTGAATTCCTTTATCTGGGAAAGATCCACTGAGAGTCAGTGCCCTTCCTCCTTTGCTTCTCATGAAGATACTGCTTTTTGTACGGATTACAGTATAAAGCAGTCTAAAGTGAGATGGCCACTTTTTCAAAGCACTTGGTCTTACACTGAAAATTTGCCCAGAGGAGGGACCGAAGGAGACATGCAAAACCACCGTGCTGCTGAACACACTTTTGCAGGAATACTCTGTACTTACCTTCATGTTGGATCATCTGACGTAACCAGGGCTTGATAGTCTCCATCTCACTGGTTTTGACTGTGTCTTACCTCCATTTAGACTGATCATATAGAAGTATTTTAAGGTCATATTTAATAGTGATTCTCACAGCTGTGTTATAAAGTGAGCATAATTTCTAATAAAGACCTATTAGTGTCTGTTTTAAGATCAAAACCAGGTTGCGAAGAGCTTTGTGAAATCTGCTGTGTTGTTAGTGCTAACCCAAACCCTGACTACTTCTGAACCTTCCACTAGATGATTAGTTCTGGCAGATATTTTTAAAAGTTGTTAGGGTTTTTCTTTGTGTCCAAGAAAAGCAGCATTTCTGCATGGAGGGATGACCCATGCCAAGACTCCTCATTCTCATTCCAGGAACACAATATGGCCTTTGATGTGCACTTACGGCAGCACATGAGGTAAAGCTGACCGACCTTTTGTTTTGTGCATAGGTAATTTATGCACTGCCTCTGGGAGCACACAAATTACAGGACTTACATGTGTGAGCCCTATTTGTGCATGAAATCAAGTGCAAATTTAAAGCAGATGGGGTTTTGACTCACGAGTGATAGAATTTATGGCCAAGATCAAAACAAAACAAAAAAGCTCAAAGTTAGTTTCCCAAATATATTCTTAAGTAGCCAAGAACCTGATTTGTAAAAGTGAGGAGCAACCTACAGCTCCCCTGAAATTAAACAGGATATACACTGAGTATATACATATATATATATATATGTATACACTGCATATATACAGGACATACACATGGTGCTTAGTAGTTCCTAAACAGCAGACTGCTTGTCTGGATGCTAGTTATGTGTCTAACTCAATGGCTTTCTTTAAAAAAATGACTAAGATGCCTCTTAATACAAGCCATTTGGTTTGATTATCTTATCAGTGAGCTGATGCTGCTCATCTGAGAGGAGGTATCAGCTGTGGAGACAGGTGGGCACAGACACTTACCCAAAGAGAACAGTAGGGAGCCTCAAGGGACAAAGAATGTGGGCAGCTGAAGGCAAGGACTGCCACAAGCCCCTTTCTCTGCCTAAAAGGGCTGTTGTATGGGACAAGTCAGGCTCCATGGTTCAGGGCTGCCCATTTCCACTGTAATTTTAGTCTGAACAGAGGCACATCTCCTCTCTTCTTTTGAGACTTAGATCTGCTGGACACCTCTTGGCCAAGTGCTCGTTGGCATGAGTACAATTCTCTTCCCAGCCTCGAAGTAATTCTGGACTATTTATACATATATATATATAAAAAAAAACCTGAATCCTCTCTACTTCTAAAATCAGAGAGGCAGTCTAGTCAGTCTTAAAAGTTGTGGCTGCCTCAGTCTAGATCAGTTCTTGTGTTGTACCCCCTTGTCAAGTCCTTGGCCAATCTTTGGCATGTGCCATTGCTGATGGTGGGGTGCAATCACTAACACAGCACAGCACGCCTGACTGTTGCAGACCCACAAGAAAGGCTCTTCAGGGCTGTGGGTTGGTCCTTTTTTTGAAATTCCCTTCAACCTTTTTGGTGACTACCTCTGTAGGCTTTGGACACAAGTATTGTTGTACTGTAAGCAGTGTACATACATAGTGTGTATTCCCGAAGCCAGTGTTGAGATAGCATGAGGAGTTTTGACTTCCCCACTCTTCCCCTTTACCTTCTAAGTCTTCCCCTCTCTCTATCCCATCTGTTCACAACTGGGCAAAGTGCTCTGCTGCTGACTTTCCTTGCTGAGCTCTTGCATTGCTAGCTGTCCTCCAGAACCTGCAGCTGGCTGGGAAAGCTTTGTATCTAATTCCTCCTAAGGAATTAGATTTCCCTCAAACCTGTGGAAATGTTTCTTGGGAGAGACAACTTCATGGTGTGCTGGGATGCTCGTCCAGTGAAGAAACTCTGTCATGGTTATTGATGATTCTTTATTTTAAAAAATCCATCATAAGGGTGGAAAAAAAGATGTACTAGAACAAGGCAGTCTTGCTTGTATTGCTGACTCAAGAACATTTGGTATGTATAAACTTAAATTGGTACATAATAAAGTCTTCATAACTGAACACTGTGTGAACAATTATGTTTGGTATCCCTAAAGGCTGTTTTTTTCCTTTGAGCTCAAATCCATCAGACTTTTTGTTTGACTGTGGCCTCTCTCTATCAGCAATTAAGAAGATTATATGCTGTTTTGAAACTAAACCACACATCTTAAAAACAAGCAGCTTCTTTTTGAAGGACATGACTCCCTGTTAGAGTAAGCACAAAAGGATGCGAGTAAAGGGTTCAGAAGGTTATGGACGTCATGCAGATGCTAGGGGAAAACCAGGATAATACCTTTTCTTTTTAGTCCATCCTTTTGTAAGTCAAATTATCTGAGGCTGTTTGAAAACCCCAGCCTGAAGGATTCACAGCCATGAGGCTCGATACGTAACTATCCAAAGTGTGACCCTGTTATATCTGCTGCTCCCTCCCTTTGTGTATAACAGGAGTTTGTTACATCCTGCATTAAATTACTGCAAGTGCTCTGGGCCAAGGCTGTGTCCTACTATGCATTGCTCCAGAAGAATTCTTTGCTTTAACTAAAGCACTACTGGCCTTCATATCACTGCTATGAGTATTTTGGAAAGAGAACGAGTCACCAGAAGGGAATCCCTGCCCAGAACTGACGTGTGGTTTGCACCTTTATCCTGAGCACTTGGTTGACTCATTGTTCTAAATGCAATGTCTTGTGATGGCTGCTAAGGCTGCTTCACGTTCTCCTCGCTAGCTGCTTGCAATGCTTAAATGAACCCCACCGTACAAAGAGCAAACTCATGGTCAGGTGAGACACTGCACTCACCATGCACATGCAGGGAAAGCACAGCCTGCCTACCTGCTCCATGGCCTTGGCAGGGATATCCTCATGTGGGCCAGCTCCTGGTGAAGGTGGGGAAGGGAAAGGTGGTAATGAGATCTCCTCCTCCTTTGCTGGCTAAGTACAAGGATATCCTCGTTGCTGGGACCTTTGGTGGAGTAGATCTGGTGCTTCAGACAGGGCAAAGCATGAGCCCTCCTGCTGTGTCTTGTCTCCTGCAGCATGGGCACTGCTCACAGCTCTCTAATTCTGTCCCTCGATGTTGGGAGCCAGGAGGTATTTGGCACTGGTGTGACTGACACCCAGCACAGTGCTGTCAGGGCAGAAACAGAGATTAGGGTGAAAGCCGGAGTGGTCAAGTTCCAGGTACTGCCCTGAGGCCACAGCACTCTCTGTGGTCTGGTTGTAGCCACCTATGAATCATTCAGGCTCTTCTTTTCCAAACTATGAAAAAAATGTCTACCTTAATCCCAATACTTGTCATCACTTGGCTGTGGCTGCTCTAGCAACTGTCTGGGGAGAGAAGTCCCATGTTATACACTGCAATGAGGGCAAACTGGCTCTGCTGACACCTGCCTCTTTAGAGAGAGTCTGAAGGGAAAAAATGAGGCCAGACTTGCTGGCCACTGCCTGATTTCAACCGGTGTGCTAACCTGGCTGGAGGCTATTGGGAACAGAGGGAGAAAGAGCTGTAAATGTCTTCTTGTCCCCCTCCCTTTCTTCAAGACAACCATCCCCAACAGCACTCAGGGATTCAGAGATCATAAACCAGAATCAGTGGTGTTGAAACATCCTGAAGCTTAAACACAATACCTTGATTTTCGTTGCCACCTGGCATGTGAGCAGCTTTATAGTTCATGTTTTGTGGCTGCTCTTCACAGTTCAAGGAACAGAGTTAACTTTTTTTCTTTCTTCAGCTGAGGTTCTCAGGTAGCCAAATCAAGAGACTCCAAGAGCTGGAGCTTTAAGGAAAGCACGAAATATTAGCGAAGCTTGTGATAAAACTGCAAAATCAGGAAGTCTCACAGAAACTCATCTCAGGACAGAATTTGACTTAAAAACTGGACAAATGACAAAGGCCTACATTACCTAATGCAATGCAATAACATTTCTGTTCATCTGCTAGTGACAGAGTTTCATAGCAATCTTCAGGACTGGAAAAACATCCTAATAAATGTCCCATGTTTCCTCAAGCTGAATGAATCGCTGAAATGCTGGTAGTCTTGCACAGGTTTAGCATTCACATCAACTGCTACATAGAAAAGTCAGCTGAATCATGGTGCTGCTGGAAACAGGTTGTAAATCACAGTTACAGGCCATATAGTATGGGGGGGTGTGGTTATTTATTTAACAATGTCACGAACAATAAGTTTCCGTCAAGATGGAAGCAAAGACTTCATCCACAATGGAAAATAAATGGGCGAACCATAAGAAAGACCACACCCTCTCACTAGACTTATAGTTCAAGTGAGAAAAGTTTAGGAGAGCCTTGGTGGGACAAGAAATAACCCTAGGGATCCAACAGGTGTTTCTGTTGCCTCTTGTCAAATTTAGAAGCAAAACTGCTATGTGGGATACCATGCATGCGAAGCAGAACTGTCGAGTGATCAGCTCTCCTGTAGGACTGGCAATTCACCTCTACCACCCATTGTCCAATTCCTTTCTGGAAGCATCTATGCTTGAAAGTACTTGCCTTAGCTGCTGTGATATAAGCCAGGGGGATTACAGCAAGAGAAACAAACTGGAGCAGTAATTTATCTAGCTATAATCACTGAGATTATACTGGTATCACTGGGATGTCCAGGAGGTCTAACTTGGATTGCAATATTTGAGCCTCCAACCTTAGAAGTTCCTCAGGAGAGTTATCCTTTTTGTGTAGCTGATAAGAAGAAGATAAATGCTTTTTTGGCAAGAACTTCACATCTTTCCAGTGCTTCCTTTCAGATGCTGTAATGACACAGGGTGGAACTTGGGAGAAGTGGTAGGTTGAGCCTTTTGCTGTTTCAGCTAAAACGGGACAATTGTGGGACATGAAATTCCTGAGGGCAATGGGAATTGGTGGAGGAAGTCCTTTGCTGGGTAAGAGGCAGCCCTTTCCTCTGAGGCCAAAGCGGGAGCATGAGCTACAAGGCAGGAAGCAACGTCAGTGGTTGCCTGCTTTCCTGAGAGACCTGTCAGGTCCAGGTCAAGGCAGGGGGACGTGGAGAAGGAAATGTGGATGGGTTGCTATGGGGGGATCCAGCAGGAAAATGCAGGAGGAGGGGATCACAGGTAGGGATTCCAGCTCATACGGAGGAGGGTGCAATCCCAGAGGATGGGTGCATGAGCAGGGATCAGAGAGCTTGGCATGGCCAAGGTCTTCCAGCAAGAGCGATGTGAAATTCAGGAGCAGCTCCTGCTCGACAGAGGGGGAAGGCTGTGAGCTCTCTCAGTGGGTACAAAACCTGCTAAAGATGTGCTAATCCGGATGGGCTTTCCAAGAACCAGGGGAAAAGTGTCCCACTTTTCGTGGGGTGAGCGTGTGTCCGTGCAACCTGCCCACCTTCATTCGCCCATCTCCCGAGCACTCCCCGCTAGGTGCCAGTATAGGAGCACATCACTGCACGTACACACCGAGGAGCCAGAGACCAGGCAGCATCGTGAAAACTTCTCAAATATTTGTGTGTGTGTGCGCGTAGTGTTCTCAGTTTACGCTGAATTCTGATTATACGAGATATAATACGATTGGGGTCACCAGCAGTGCCTAAAGGCATACCCATGGGCAGCACTGCTATGAAATGCTTACGCGTAGCAGGACACAGAACAGCAGACTTGTTGCCTGCAAGCCCCAAAGAGTCCGGCATGGACAGAGCCTGCCTGCTCCCATATGGCTGGAGAGCAACCCCATTGCCTGCGGGTACTTGCTGCTGGAAGACTATTTATTTGTCAGAATGTGGGTTTTATCAGAAAACATCAAACATTTTTGAAATCTTTTTCTATAAAAGCCACCTAGCAACAAGCACAGGTAAACTACCGAGTATAAATAATCTTATAAATTGCTTCTGTAGGGGCATCTGCAGTACAAAGCAGGATGACACTTAGGGTGGAGGATGCCTGGTGGGTACCTGACTGAGCCACAGAGTCACAAAATACCCTCATTTCAGGTACTTTGCAAGTCTTTCTGGAAGGAAACTGTTGCTGCATAACATATATACCACTTCTGCATGTACTCTGCACTGCAGATTTAGATATAAAATTAAATTAATGAACAGTGAATAAAGTAATAAGCAGGATGATATTCTGTTACAGACCACCATGGGAACAGTTTGATGAAGCTCTGATGACTGTCAAGTCTTAAATCTTTCTGAAAAGAGGTTAAGTCTCTCACCTTGGTTTCTCTGCTACCTGTGCCAAAATAAATAGTATGTGCTCAACTGAAGAAAACAAATACTTGAAAATAATGAAAAATCAATAGTACCCTTGTTATTCAGTAGCAGGTATAGAGATTTAATCTGACAGACTGTATTGAAAGTGTAAACTGGATGCTCACACACATGTATTAGTAATGTCAAGATGAAATGTTATCTTAAATCTTATCAATTCCGTTTATAGGACAGGGAGGAATTACTGAAGTGTATTTTACCTTCACACACATCCCTCCCCCCCATTTTTGAAAGGATGGCTCTCAATACAGTGTGTATTTGTGTGTGCTTAAAAAGTTCGGATTTCAGGTACCCTTCTTCATTATCATGAAGGTTTTAGTATTGCCTCAACCTGCCAGCCTCTCTCGTCAGGAAGAATACTAACAGTAAACCTATTCGCATGGAGAAATTTAAAGTAGTCTTTCATTCTTGGCCTGATATCATTATTCCCATGGGCAGAAGACAAAGTAATATACAGCTAGGGAACAATTTCACATAAAAAATACATCCCTTTGTCCAAAAGCCCTGCAATGTGTCATGCTCTTACGGAGCGCGTACAGGAACTGCCTCTGCCCTTTTGTACAGAGCTGGCCTTTAGGCTCCATGGAGTCTGCAGCCACTGGCCCTGCTCATCTGAGGGAACTATGAATTTTAAAAAGATTCTCAGCTTCTGTTTTCCAACTCTGCATATTTCCAGCCCTTTTCCATAGCAAATGGAAATATCTTAGGGAAGGTAATTTTTTTTCTTTTGCTAGAATTAAAAACAAACAAAGAAAAAAAGAGTAAAATGCAGTCCTCCATGCCTGTGATATGGGCAAGGAAGGACATAGTGACATGTGGATGGAGAGTAGTCTTGCCCTGGTAGGTCTGCTTTGCACTGCAGCACCCCACAAGGCGTCCAGCAGTGGTTAGTACCAGCTGCTTTGGAGGAAAGTAGAAGTTGAACACATTTTTACTGCTCCACTGTTTAAACCGAGGAAATGGATTGTAGGACTGCAAATATCAGAGGAGGAACCTGTCTTATTATTTTTGGAGCAGCATTCTCCCTGAAGTGTGTAAGTCATCAGAACAGAATGAAGCCAATGATGAGTATTTTTGGCAATGAAAAGAAATTGAGCCACCAGATTTGGTTTGGGGCCTTATTTTTGAGAGTGTAGGCTGTGTCCTGCATTCTCTTCTGGTATCTGGTCATGGCAGAGGCTGGTTGTTGTCCCTGGTTAAGGAGGGCTTTTCTCCTAAGATTCTCTATCTCATCATATTGAGTATTTAAGTTATATGGACAGTTTCTTTCCTGAGTACCCAAGGAGCCTAAAAAGTCTCACCATCACAGTTATCTCTTCTTCCAGATCTCCATGGAAGTGGGGCCTCATGGGGCATACTTCCCACTTTATAAGCAGCAACCCTAGGTTTCTGAACTTTTTGTTACCAGACTTACCTGATTGAAGCCTTTTGTTTCAACGAAGCTGAGCAAACAACTATTCTTACTTGTAGCAATTATTTCCCAATGGAGAACTGTTTTGAGTGCCAGCGAGTCATCCTGTTTGCAAAGACTGGGTTATTGTAGGCTACTGGACTCTCCAGCCTCACACAGCAGAAACACTATGTGCCGTGGGTGCAGCTTAGCTCAAGGTACCTATACTAGCTGTTGATGCATGGAAGCACCTAAATGAGATGCAAATACTAACGCTACCAGATGCATTGCTTTTTATAATAGACAGCACTGCATTTGCCACTGTCTTTGCCACTTTTTCCATCTCCTTTGGTGTTTCTTGCCCTCTTTGGGAATGCTCTCTGTTCTTTGTGGCCGACTCAATTCTGCACAGGCTCTCCACTGGGAAATGGCATTACTCTGTGTGTGTGTGTGTACCCTACCCTGGAATTTTCATAGAATAGAAAACAGACTAAATCAATTAGAGCTACACAAACTGCACTTGGTTTTTCATGAATCTATTTGCAAGATAAGAATTGTCTTCACTCCTCCCCCGTGAACAGTAACTGACAACATTACACCCCTTCTCAAATGCTTTTTGATAGGTTAATGGGCCCATTTTGAGAGCATATAATTGCAGCAGTTTTGGTTCAAGAGCTGATGTGATGGATTATGTCCCTCTTGATGCTTGGAGTTGGGATACAACACAGAGAGACTGCCTGGACCCTCTGGTGCCAGAGGGCTTAACATGGTATTGACGGGGCTGTGCATATTAAATCCAGATCAACCTTCTGAATGAACGCAGGCACATCTGAACTTACACGGCTGGAAATCTCCTTCCACAGTCTTGAAGGAGTTATTTTTAGTAAAGGTTGTTGAAAGAAAGAAAGAAAAAAGCTCATACCTCTACTTACTGCTGAGATATGAGCTGAAGGAAACTCTCCTGTCAGATCTGTTTCATATGTTACAAGAACAGCAAAACAGAAAAGTTCAGCAGGACATTATTTTATTTTCCTGTTTAAAAAAAAAAATAATCTTTTAAATTTATGGGATATAGCAAACCAGACCGTAGAGTGCCAAGTCCAAAGGAGTCTAGAGGTATCGCTCAACATCAGGTGATAGCTGCTGGTTAGTTTGGCAGAAATGGTTTCCCATGCTCTGCAAATGAAAATTAACAAACTCCAGTGTTGTCTTGAAAAAAACAACGCAGCAGCTTTTCTCACTTTAGAGGTTCATGCCAGGCAGCGCTACTCTTCCAGGCTTAGCCTGGGTAGCTCCTCCACGTAACACAGCGCTCACTGACTCTTCCCTTTGGAATGAGCCAGGATCTTCCCAGAACCAGGTATGAAGCAATGCAAGGTGATGTGGGCAATGCTTTCTCCTTCTTGCACAGCTGCCAGTTTCCAAAGAAATTAACCTTTTTTCTTTCCATTAGTTGCAAACTGTGATTTTAAAATGCAGTGTAAAGTTAAAAACAATTGAAAGCACATAAATGAGAGAGTACCTAAGACAGCCTGTCATCTTGCAGGCCTCCATGGTGCTCAGTACATTTGTCATTTAGGAGACCTAATACCACATTGTACCGCTCCTGGTACAAAGCTCTCCAAATCTGTCAGCAAGTTTTTCATTCCCCTTCCTATGTGGCCCTTCACGAACATGCTGGAGAGCCTGATGCAAGTCCAGCTTATGTTAAGGGAATTGTTTTGAAAATTTTCCAATAGGTATTGAGTGATATTTTCCCATTTAATGAATTCACCAGGGAATTTAGTTTGCTTGTCTTTTTGTAGCAAGGAGATTCCCACTGGAACAAAGATCATTTTCTAATGACACCCTTTCCCATCAAAAAAAAAAGTCTTGATTCAGATAGCCTGAAGTATTTTGCAGTCATATGTTCATTTCAATAACTGTTTTGCCAAGTGTACAGCTCACATCTTCCTTAGGGTCCTCTCCTAAGAGTTGACAGAAACAGGTTCAAGACCTCAAGAAACCTGGTACAGGTAAGGTTTTTGGAATGTGGTTCTCTTTCACACTCCAGTCCCGTTCCCTTGACTCTGGGCAGTTTTGGGGTAGATGACTGTCTCTTGGCACATCTTCAGGGCCCTCTTTGTATTCCATGTCAGAAACCCAAATTTCAGAACTCCAGCATTATTCGTAAAATTAAACCAGTGGTTTTCAGTTATGCCTAGCGTGTATCATTAATTATTGAGATGGACAATGTGCCAAGGCCTTGTAGTGTGCTAGCCCAAACCATGACACTATTCATGATTCATGATTTTTTTGTACCAAATACACAGAAGTGTTTTAGGAGAAAAAAAGCCCATTTGAGGAAGGGGAAAACATGGAGACCAGTTATTTCTGGGCTGCAAAAACAAAATTGTCAACAATTCCCCTGAATATTTATTTTCAGAAGATGTGAATCAGTTTTCCAGTTAAACATATAAGATAGTACAAGACAATCCATTCTCCACCCCCAATTTCCTTTCATGTGGGTTGTTTGAATCCCTGTTCGCCTAGTGGGACTTTCCAGCTTGCAAAATCCTGGAGAATACATAAAAGAGAAAGCCATGCCACTTCTTCTCTCTAGTATTTCTGCGAGTAGTCAAAAATAGGAAACTGTTTATGAAAAGTTTTGGTTTGGTTCTGTAGAGTCCTTTCTACCCAGACTTTCTAACATTAACACAGGTGTTTCACTTCTCTCTAACCTGCTCTGCTGCTGCTTGTGATCTTCAAAGTCACACTTGAAGAAATTAATCATACTGCAGATGCCAGCTATGTGAACTAGGATAGCACAAAGGTTTGTTTGACTATTTGCACTGACATTAAGGGATGCAAGTCCTCTTTGGCGAGCATGGAGAAGTGTCCTCTGCAATGGAGAGTCCTTGATCTTGCTCAGATGCAGTAAGATAGTCTCACCTGCTGTTTGAAGAAATAAAATACTTCCTTTTACCCATAACAAGTAATAAGCAATAATGGCACTTACTATGTCTTAATGGTTCAGATCTGCAAGATACACTGGCTTGAGTTTCTTGTATTTAAGCAACACACTCCTTAATATGTCCCTAGATGACTCCTCACCTTGTAGTGTGGGACATGTGAGGCTGTTCTCACGGGTGAAGTACTATATGGTACTTCAACTAATTAAAAATCAACTTTTTGGGTAAAGACTGCCTTGCATTCCATGTTAAGATGGGAGCAGTTGAGATAATCTGCTATTAATTGCTACTTTGCTGCTCTCTGTGCCACCCTCTTTCCCCCTATCCAGGATTTTGGAGTAGCTCTACCATATGCTGTTTTATTTTGCTTGAAAACTAAGGTGGTCACCTGAGAACTTCACAGATGGTACATTGCTTCTCTTTTGCAAGGTTGTGGAGTTTATTGACAGATGTTGTCTAACTTGAGAGACCTAATGACTGAGACCTTGCAGACTCTCTCAGCAGTCTATTCTCGTTGTCACTATCCTACCTCATGTCCAGTTTGTATATTCTTGGTGGCAGTTTACGGTTATTACTTGTATATAATAAAGTAATGTAATAACTCTCTTCCTCTTTGCAGCTTCTTCTTTATGTATGTATTTGATGATTGTTGCCCTTTTTTTCTCTCGTCTCTGATCCTTTTTCCCCCCAGTTTACAGAGTTTTCTTTTGCTGATCTATATTTTCAGGATGTCTGACCATTCTTGTTCCTGCACTCTCCAGAGTTGTTCCACATTTTTCTTTAAGTGTAACACCCAAAACTCTACCTACTACTCCTGGAAAACACTTCCTATGTATTTTAGGCTACAATTCTCTCTATTTATCACAGAGTGGTACCTGGACTTTTATAGGCCTCTCCTTTAGTGTCCCAAGTTTGTTAGGTAGCCAAGGTAATTCTTTTAAATATATAGCATTTATTTCCTAACATGGATTTTACTAAATACTTAGCATCAAGTTTCAGTTCTGGTAACCATAAGCTGACAGGCCATGCTTGCTAGCTCTTTGATTCTGTATGTAAAGAAAGCAGGGATGATAAAGGGCCACTGCTCTGGAGATTTTAGTATTTGTTGAGTTAAACATTGCTGAGCAGTCTAGCATCCCCACCCTTGTTATGAATGAATCTGGAAGGAATGAGTTTGAAGTCTTGCGCTGGTTGACTATAAACCTTTATTATAGGTAGGATGTTCCTTGTGGAGAGGGGGAGGCAGCTCCCTCCCAGACGAAAGAAGCAGAATTCATTAGCTTACTCACTGCCCTACTGAGCAGGGCGTGATGGGAGTAATTCAGGGTGCCTGGCACCTGCTGGAGCAGGGAGGCTGGCTGGCAACCATAAACCCACAATCAACCTTGACAACTGCCCTCAGCGCGGTCTGTAAATAACAAAGGCATTTATTTTATTTTTCTATGGGGATAGGAACAGCGGTGAGAATAAACAGAAAGAATTAAAACCATCATCTTGCTGCATACAGGTGGTGGCATGCCCTCAGCTGTCACCACTGCCAATCTGTTTCTGAGCTTTTCGTAATAATTTGTTGGTTTGTGTCCTCTCCTCTTACCTTATCCTCACTGCAAGAAGTGATGGGTATACGAGCAAATCTTTACAGAAAAAAGAAGCAGCAGAAAATTATGGAGACTGAGGATAACCACTTAAACACTGCTGACCACAGAAGACCACCTCTTGCTCTCCCCCTTTCCATTTTTAGCCCCCTTTTACGGCTATATCAAGGGATACAACCATGGATATCTTCACAACTTTATTGAAATTTTACTTTATCTTTACCTGTGTTTTTATGACATGCTCCTCTAACTGGTGCTTTGTTCCCAGTTCAGCCCATTAGCCAGGATCCATAGTGTCTTTTTTTCAGCCATAAGGGGTGTGTACTTGAGCTATGGGCAAATAATCCTCAGTCAGGTTGTTACTGACTACAAAGGATAGAATAAAATGCTCATCAGAGAAGTCACCCATGCGATGTCATCATTGCAGTTGGAAATTCCTGGTCCTTACAGAAATTACTGGAGTCCCACGGCTGCAGGAGAGAGGGCAAAAGGTCCTATGACTGTGCAGCTGTGACCTAGTGTCTTGTCTTGTGAGATATTTGGTCACTCAGCCATACAGGGCTGAATCCCCTCGTATTTTCTGAACCTGGAAAGCAGATTAAGTGGTCCTTTTTGGTCCTTGCATAGCCAGTGATTAGAAATCCCAGCTTCTGTAGATGCAAGCTAAGGATTCAAGAACTGATTCTAGAAGTGCTGGACCACAGAAACCCAAGGGTTGCAGGCTTGAACTGCACTGACTCTATGGATGAGTACCGAAGGTTTCAAACTGTTCTTGCACTTTTTTCTCCAGAGCTGATATATTGGAACAATTCCAACACTAAGTTTAGCTCAAAGCCATAGGATGTACAAAGAAGGACAGCCTTTACCTCTGAGGCTGTTAATTTTGTATTTTTATATACAGTACATTGTTTCTTGGTGGACAGTCACAGAATGTGTCATCCAGGTTCCAATAGGAATGTCTGACAGCTAAATGACATGTGAGATCAGGAGGACAATGCCTGAGGGCAGAAGATTAAGCCTTCAGTTAACTGGAGTTGCTTTCCCTTGATTAGTTTTTGAAGAACTGTGATTTGTATCCCTCTGCTTACTTGCCTGGGTGTGACCAGCCCTACGCTGCAAACTCAGCTCTTCTGGTTAAATGCTTCTGCTCCTACAGTGTTTGGAGTTTGTACTGTAGAATGCAGTAAAAGGCATGATTCATGTTATAATTAAGAAAAAAAAAACAACAAGGAAATGTATATAAAATGTGACTGTAACGGTAGAATTCACGTTTACAAGCACTTTTATGAAGAAGTGTTTATCCTTCCATAAAAGAGAGGTGCTAGGTGGATGTACGATGAATTCTCAATTACCCACAAGCAGTTTATCCAGGTTGTGGATTAGCTGTGTTGCAGAGGCCCTGACACTTTGCTGGCACTGTTCAGGGGAGTCCATCTGTACTCATACGCTCAAGCACAGTGTTCCAGGATTGAGTCCAAACCTTTCGTGAACTCTGCGTGGCAACACCTACGTGTGCCACGGTTCCAGCAAAATTTATTCTTGTAGTTGCAGTGTTGCAAACATACCTTGGGTTGCACATTAGCTAATACACCCTGTTGGAGCAGAGTGCAGAAATACCTAAGAGATTGTGCAAACAGTAGGTTGTAGCTGGCAAAGCCAGGGTTGAATTAGAGCTAGTAAGTCTGACTAAACTTAGGTTGACTCTATCTGGAATCAATCACAAAGTTGACCAGTCTTCACATTAAATATAAGCAGTTACTAAGAGATATACAGGCTGTATCGAAACCATGTTCTTGGGAGTGACTTTGCACTTCCAGATCAGGATGCCTCCCAGAGTTTGTCCCAAGCACCTATTGAGTTGAAACCTGGAAATGTAGCAGTCCCTTTCTCCCTCTTTTCTCTTTCTCTCCTGCAGGAAAATGGCTCTGCTCCCTAGGTGAGGTCCAGTAACAACTCACAACTCGTTGCTTTGCCTGTGGCACCACAGAAATTAAAACTATGCTAGACACACAGTGGATAGCACAGCGCATTTGAAATATACTTGCCACACATTAGTAGTTTTCTGGAAATTAACTTCTACTTTGATGGTCTGGAATTGACTATCATCCATTCTGCCAGCACAATCCAGCATATGCCACCATGAAGTCCATGACATTGGGGAAGTCCATGAGTGCAGTAGGATTTGACCCAGGAGCTTGCTAAAGCTAAAAACATTCATGTATATCCGACTGCCTTAACTTAGCACTTTTCCACCTTTCTGCTTAAATTCTCTATCTTTATATGGTAATGAAGGAAGTGAATATGTCATTAAAACCTCAACGGGGAAAAAGCCATAGATGAGTCACTGAAAGTATTGAGAAGGTCACTGATATGGACCTGATCCATAGCTTCTAGCCTTCCTGTTTTTCTATGCCCACTCCTCTTGCAACTTCTTAGGCCCAGCTCTACCACTCCTTGGTGTTTGGAGCGGGACCAGAGAGATTTCTTCACCTCCCCATAGTGAGGACATATGCCAGAGTCAGAAAGTCCCTTCCTCACCGTGCCAGGATGTCACAAAGCCTTTAGCATCTACAACAACCCCTGGCAATCCTCAGAGCTACTTATAGCAGCAACCACAATGTCTTATCACACCCCTGTCTTGGTGACAAATTAAAACTACAATTTGATTATTAACATCTTTCCAAATAAAGGGCTGGATCTTACTTCCCCTGCCACTGATTGCAGCACTGGACTTGACTTCAATGGAAGCAGATTTGACCTCAGGGTATATTTAGAGAAAGTAAGTAGCAGCTATTTTTCCAGTGTTTATTTGACATTTCAGGTTCAGGGATTTGCAAGTGTGTTTTCTGCTGGACTTTGTTTAGTTGGTGCTGTGACTAACAATAACAGGCAAAGCTGTGACTTCGCCCCAGCCCCGGAACAAGAGGCCACCCTGTCTCAAGAGTCATGCAAAAGGTACATGGTGACTCAGGCCCTCATAATCCCTCTGCTGGGTTTCCCCTTCCTCTGCAGGAAAGGAACTTTTTTTCCCCTTCTATACTCAGCACTGCACATGACCCCAGCCATGCTGGTCCCATAGCTCGGCAGTGTGCTGAGGGTGCAGCTGGACTGAAACCCACAGGTTAGACAGTTTAGCACCCAGAGGAAGGTAAGCACTGGTAGATAGCAGACAACTAGGCTCCATTTTATTCTTCCTGGAGCACAAACCAACTGTGCTTCATGGTAGAAGGCAGCATGTTGGGGTAAGGGCTCCATCCTGCCACATCCCTGACACAGCTCCCCACAGAACACATAGCCTGAGCAGTAACTCCAAGGTGTGCCATGGTTTCCACGCGCTCCTGAAGTTCTCCTGTGATGACCGTCAAAGGGCCAGCCACATGCAGGTCTTTTGGCAGGAAAACTTGTGCTTCAAGATGGCGCAGCACTTTGAGGAGGTCAGCTTCTCTCACAACTGCTCCAGTCAAGATTGGAGACAAATATAGTCAAAGAAGATGTGGCTTCTTGGGAAATGTTCAGCTGTGGTCCCCTGATATAAAAATTTTGGCCGTTTTGACCATTTTGGTTTAGATTCTTAGGGTTCTTGCTTATGCTATGCTCTCACCTTTGCATCATTCAGAATTTACGCCTCTACTGTTGCTGGCCAGTGTCCTGGTTTGGCCAGGACAGGGTTAATTTTGTGTGGAGCCAGGTTATTCTATACCATGCCGACATCATGCCCTGGGGCCAGTTCCGGTGGGGGGGNGTTGGGGTTTTTTATATATTAAACCTTCCTTATCTCAACTCAAAAAGGTACTTTTAAACCTTTTTTTTTCTTTCTCTGTCCATGACCCACAGCAGAGGGGAGGGGGCGGCGAGCAGCGGCTCTGGCCACCCCGCAGCCGCAGCTCTTACTAAACCAATACAGCCAGCTAGGAAATACAACCTGTCAGACAGAGGATACCGCTACGACACAATCACAACAGTGTCTACTGTGGCATGTGTATACCTGAGAGAGCTACAGAGCCCTGAAACTGCAGTGCATTTTGACATCTGCATGTGAGAAGCAAAAATAGCCCTTATGTGGCTAGTAAAGCCCTCACTGCCTACTTACACTGCTGCCCCAATCCAACTACCTTGGGTAGCCCTACTCTTTACCTCAATGACTAGAGATCTGCCTGGTTCAGGTACTTGCGATCTGTGCTACAGCTCAGCAATGGATACCCAGTGATTACGGTTTCAGTATGAAAGGTTCACCTGCTAGCATAGGACATTGTCACCTTTCCTCAGCCACGCCACCAACGTACAAATGCAAAAGACCTTTGTGCCTGTTGCTGGCTTTCCACACAGTTTCAGCTCAGCTTCTGAAACAAAGCTTCTGACTCCACTCTTAGAGCAAGGGCACACTTCTTCAGTCTTCTCTCCAAAAAAGGTAACAATGCGCATATTTGGGAAAATATGTATAAGCTAAATTCCTAGGACTAAGTCATCTTAGTGGATCATCCAGACATACTCTGAAAGTCCTTAAACGCTGCTTATGTGGGAATCAGTCTTATGCTGGCACCTTGAGCAGGTGTAGGCTTTTTTCTATCCAGAAAATTTGACTGTGTAGCCTGTCAGAACCAGGATTAGATTGCAAGTAAAAAAAAATCCCAAGGTTTGTGGCTAACTGTCACAGAAAGTCAACGGTGTCACATACTTAAATAAATTTTGGGTAAAAAAAAAAAGTCCCAAATACGTGTCCCTGAAGTCCACAAATCTAAAGTGGCTTTGTGTGAAACCATTTCACCATCCAGGTGTTCTTGGCTGCCCGTTTTGTGCTCAGATCGTATCTTTCCCAATGCAAGAACCACCCTCCAGCCCCCACTGCGGGGACAGCTCTGGCAGGGGCAGCTGATGGAGGGGCTGTGCCGGTGCTGTGAGAGCCGCCGCAGCTCTGCTGCCGAGGGCACTGTTGGCTCAGGCGCATGTTATCTTCTTTCGGAGATCCTTCTCCCAGTACATAAACAAATTTGTTTTTGTTTAAAAACTTTCCCACACAAGTATCTGCCAAGTTCAGAGGACTGCTCTTTCAGATTGATCTTGAATGTTTTGGAACGGGAGATGAGATTATATAATAAAATCAGTTAGTCTCAGTGAGGCAGTTGGGAGATGCTGTTTCAGATTGCAATATAACAGCCAACGGGATTAAGAAAAAGAAAAGAATCCATAGAGTATAAGTGGGGAAGGAATTAAATTTCCAATTTAGTACGCCTAATTTGGAAATTCACAGAGTAATAATCTACATAGAAGAGAACAGATGAAACATTCTCAAAACAGTAAACCTGAATAGAATAATTTCTTTTAAATAGCCCAGCATGCCTTTTTTCAATGCACAGCTTGTCGTACAGCTTTTGTGTATCTGTGATACAGTGCTTTTCACGTAATTGTTGACTGGTGATGTAGAGAATTATCATTGGTCTTATTGCTGTGACAATGTTGAAATTCCTGTTGTTTGTCAAGTAGCTAGGCATCCTGATACTTGTCCAGTTCAGGCCTTGCTCTTCTAAATAATTAAACATCCCAAATGAAAGTGTTAGAGAAATGTAAAAGAAAGATTCCTTTGTCCCGCTGAAAATTTTGTACATCCACGTGCTGCAGGACTTTTTGAATTTTAGCTCAGCAACGCAAAATTTTCAGAGAAACTGAAGTTTAAAAGTACTGTGCAGCCAAGGAGCTAGCCTGGCATTGGGATCACGTGGCAAGCAGGCAGGCTGTGTGACAATGGGGCTGGCCACCCACCGTGGGTTCTCTTGGTGGTTTTGGTGGAATTGATGCAGTCAGCCAAACTAGTATTTTCTCATGGAAATGCCGCCGGCAGTGAGACCGAACCAGGAGGGAGAGCTGTCAGACCAGCATCCCTGAGAGAGAGGGAACTGCTCGTGTGCTTGCCATCTCTAACTCTCCTGAGTAATGTTTATGATTGCCAGTGAAGTTGGGTACTGATCTGCAGTGGGAGAAGCTATGACAAAATGTAAAGACAACACCAAAACTGCAACATTTTTTGAGTACCATCCCGTCTCCTTTATGCTGCCTCAGTGTTTCTCTCATAACCAGTTTGTCCTCTCATCTGTAAGCACACAGAGAATTGGTTCAGCAGTAGTAGTGACAGGAGGGGGTTTGTTTCAGTCTTAGGAAGTATTCCTTTATAAATAAACATAATTTTAAAAATAATAATCATTATGGTACTATCTAAGAAGCCCACAGGAAAATAAATTCATCATATATTTTGAGACTTTAATAAACTGTATTTGTGTACTGAACAAGGAACTACATCAGTTTTACAGTTGCCTCAGTTATTTCTTAAAATAGCACTTGATTCTGACTACAGAAACTGTAGAGACTCTTGGGAGAGAAAAGATCTTCCAAAACCAATTTTAAGGACCATATAATAAGTGGTCTTTGTCAAATGTGCAGTTCAAGTTTTTATAGAGATAATTTCAACTTTTCTCCTCTTTCCTAAAAAATTGAGCTTGTTTTCATTTATGTAAGATTTTAATTCTTACTGCTGGTCCGGGCTAGAAAGTGTTCAGAATATGTTCCTTTAATTATTTAACTTTTTTCCATTTGACTCTAAATTTTCCGTATAAAACTAAAAAAAATACAGCTGTATTCTGAAAGATAAAAACGAAGACATGTTCATTATATGAAACTCCCATTTACCATGGCTTCCCTTACTGCGAGAAGTGGCTTGGAGTGCATGTGACAGGGACACCTTCCCTTTTTATCTACAAAAAAAAGAAGACATTTATTGCACAAGGTGGATGGACAGGTGTTTGGTGTTCTCTGGCCACAAGGCATCCTAATAGCAACGAGATGACTGGAGAGGCAGGAAGTGGGGAGGAAGGACAAGGAAGATGCCAATATCCATGCCATCACTATAGCAATTGTGTTTCCTCAGACATCCTTTCCCCTAGGGTCATGCTGGGTTTCATCTCTTCCGTGGTTAAATATCCCAGCTTCAGAGCATACCAGCTTCCTTCAGCTCTGACACCTCAGGACTTACTAAAGCTTTCTTTACTCCCTTAGTAAAGAAACTTTATTTTCTCCTTGGAGCATCTGCAATCTCATCCGTAGGTGAGGAGTTTTCAGATGTTCTACCTGCCTTTCCTGACCCACCGCTGGGCTCCCACTGAGGCAGTGGGGTTTCCTGCCTAGGCTGGGTACACAGCAGAACCTGTTAATCCCAGAGCCTGGGAGCCCAGAGCCTTCTGCTGACCTTCATCCCTTGCCTGCAGGCCACCTGCCACTGTGCTTAGACACACTGTTCTCCTCACATCTGAAAAGTGAGCTCCTGGGAAACCTCAGAGGACTTACACATGCACACTCTTTGGGATGTGGCATTGGTTATTCAGGAAGTAGTCAGTGCTGAAAAACAACTGATCCAGCACAACATTAGGAGGGCCTGTGGTGCTCTGGGGCTTCCCTTTCCTATGAGCCTTAAATCAGAGGTCCTGACTGCATTTTCTCAGGCAAAACCAGTATGGTTCTGAGAAACTTGCTGAGCAGCAAACGCAGCCATCCATGCTCATCTTCCATAGCTTTGCTTGGTTATGTTAGCTATACCTTGTTGCCTTTGGCTGCCCTGTGGTGTCACCGAGCATTTTAAGCAGGGAGGACAAAGTTCATTCAGGGGGAGGTTGCCCCTGTGCTACATAGTCCACAGCTATCTCTTATGGATGTTTTCAAGATGACTTAAATCAGTCAGCTTCTGCGAGACTCTTTGGTGAGGGCCCATACCACACCAACGCAATGTGAGAACTAGGATTAGTGTTAGGGAGAACGGGTGTGTGCCATTCTATAAAAAACTGGGGAACAATTTCTGCTCCGTCACTTCATAGAGGGAGAGAAAAACACTTTCTCCAGTTGTGAGGTATGATTTATACCTGCTGGTCAAGGTAAGCAGTCCTTCAATTACTTCTTTTTGTAATGAGACACTTCTGTTTCATTTAGATGCATTAATTTACCTGGAGACTAACAACACATACATAGAAGAACTGAAAAGCAAAATAGGCAATTAACTCCACTTCCACTCCTGCCTTTTTTTTGTGTGTGGCTAGGGAAAATATTTTAGAGCATCTGTTTCCCAAAATGCAAGCCAATCTGGTCTACCGGTAAAAAAACTTACTGTGTTATGCAGCATCCCCTGGAATCAGAGCTAATGAAACTTCCCACAATAATATGATCAAATACATCAGTAATAAATAAAACTGTTGCTTTTCTCAGAATGGTTACTCCAAGAAAACAAAGCCTAAAGTTCATGCCCTAGATTTCTCCTGAACCCTATACAGCAGCAATGTTCAGAAGATGCTTTCCAAGATCATTCCTGCTTCTGGAACAGCACTCCTACTGCAGAGACCCACAGACAGGACCAAACAACACTGTAGAGTCATGAAAAGGCACTTCCAGAGGAATTTACATCCTCACACTTCTAACTGCCTCCAGAATTAATAAAATCATAGAATCATAGAATGGTTTGAGTTGGAAGGGACCTCAAAGATCATCTAGTTCCAACCCCCTGCCATGGCAGGGACACCTCCCACTAGACCAGGTTGATCAAAACCCCATCCAACTTAGTCTTGAACACATCCAGTGATGGAACATCCACAACCTCCCTGGGCAACCAGTTCGAGTGACTCACCACCCTCAGAGTGAAAAAAATCTCCCTAATTTCTAAACCAAATTGCCCCTCTTCCAGTTTAAAGCCATCACCTCTCATCCTGTCACTACAAGCCCTTGTGAAAAGTTCCTCCCCAGCTTTCTTGTAGGCCCCCTTCAGATACTGGAAGGCCACAATGAGCTCTCCCTGGAGCCTTCTCTTCCCCAGGCTGAACAACCTCAACACTCTCAGCCTGTCCTCATAGGCTCTTCTCTGGACCTGCTCCAACAGGTCCATGTCCTTTCTGTGTTAGGGACTCCAGAGCTGGATGCAGTACCCCAGGTGGGGTCTCATGAGGGCAATGTAGAGGGGCAGAATCACCTTGACCTGCTGGCCACACTTTTTTTGATGCAGTCCAGGATATGGTTGGCTTTCTGGGATGCACTCGTGCCCCGGTCCAGAGGAGGGCCACAAAAAGGCTGGAACACCTTTCCTGTGAAGTAAGAAGAGGTGCCACCTGAAGAAGAGAAGGCTCCATGAGGACCTTATTGAGGCTTTCATACATAAAGAGGGTCTACAGGAAAGATGGGGACAGCCTTTTTAGCAGGGCCTGTTGTAATAGGACAAGGGGTAATGGTTTTAAACAAAAAGAGGGTAGGCTTAGACTAGAAGACTATAAGGAAGAAGTTTTCTGTGATGAGGGTGATGAAACACTGGAACAGGTCACCTAGAGAGGTGGTAGAGGCCCCGTGCCTGAAAACATTCAAGGTCAGGCTTGATGGGGCTCTAAGCAACCTGATCCAGGTAAAGATGTCCCCGCACACTGGAGGAGGATTGGACTAGATAACCTTTGAGGGTCGCTTCCAACCCAAACCATTCAATGATTACATGATTCTGTGTTGCAACGTGGCCAGCGGTCTTGCATCACAGTCCCTGTCAGAGCACATAAATCTGCAGCTCCTCCTGAAAACCTACCACTGCCACAGCATCAAAAACCAGATTTCTCCTCAGCACCAGGTGTAATATAAACAATTATTAGGGGAATTTGATGATGGGGTGAAAGGCAGAGAAGTTTTCTTCTTTTGTTTGAACCAGTATTATTGTATTTTGAGAGTTGGAGTCTATAAGCTTTATGGATTAGAAATAGAAAATACAATTTTTTATGTCAGTATGTATTCCCGATTTCTACAGTGATACCTGGATATTTTCAGTATTGTCTCCTAGACATTTTCATATGCGGTGTAGTTTTTTTATTTGCTTTTCAATCCAATTCCCACTGAATGGAAGTTTTTCATGTGCTGTTTCTCCTCCTCCGCTCCACCCCTCCAGTTCATGAGCAAGTTTACTGAACTCCCGAGCAGCTCGTGTTTATTTTCTTATCTTAAGTTAGAGTGCTAAATTAAAACCCTTGATTTCTCCTTGGCAAGTTAAAAAGCTTTTTATTTATACAGCACTGTAGGGATCTGTAGCTCTTTGTGAACAAAAAGAAACTGAAATACCATGGCACGGGGCAATGCACTGCTAAAGGACCAGACCGTACAGACCAAGACTGGGCATGATGGAGCACATCGAGGCATAGTTTACTCAGCTTCACTAGGTGCTTTGTGCCCTTATGCTCTGCTCCTCATACCTGATCTGTCTAACCAGGATGTTTCACTGGAAAGACATCAATGCTGTTGTGCTGCTTGGGCATGGACCCTGGGGAGACTTTGCAGAGCACCTTGGTGCTGGGTATATTTCTGGCACAAGGTCACACAAATGTTGCCAGCCATGTTTTATGACACCTCATTTGGGCATTGTTAGCAGTCAGGTTCAAGTGTCATTGGCCTTCAGGTGGAAAATCTGCCTTTATTTATCTTTGCAGGTTGTTTTTTACAATCCCCACAGAACTCCAGGTAGCTCTACCCATATTTGCAGCTGAGGCAAACAGCACCAGGGCAGATCACCACGCCAATAACTCAATGTGATTATCAGAAAGCTGCGATATGTTGGGTTTTTTTACATATTTTTTACATTTTACATATTTTAAACGTTTTTACATATTTTAAACATTTCCATATATCCTAGTAATCAGTTAGAAACAAAATAATTTTTTAAACAATCTTTATGTATACAACCATAATTAGTTTTAACCTGAAATTCAGGCTAAAAGCACACATTTAACAGGCTTCTGCAGTCTCTCCTACGCTGTTAACAGAGAAAAAAAATTCTTGCCACTGCTAAATTCGAGGTGGGAATGGGCATAATAAATTGTGTAAGTTTTAAGAAACTAAGCATAGTAAGTGAAAATAGAATATTGCACCATTTCTTTATGCACAGCTCTCAGCATATGTACACACATACTCCTGAATGTCTCAATACCAAGTATTTCCCATAAAAATAACCTTTATCCAGCCCCTTGTCAAGTATTAACCCTTTACCAATTCCTGCAGTTTCCTGAAAAATCAGCACTGTTTCCAAAGAATCAAGTCTAAAACAGATAGAGCAATTTCATGAAGGGAGAGTGTAAAGTCAGGCATTTTAGAGCTGAAGAACTACTGCGAATTAACCTCTTTTCCATTTTTCCTCCTTTGCTATGACACCAGATAAGAGTTATATTTAGCAACAAGTTATTTGCCATCAATTGTTGTAACTTACCCTTTAGCTTTATGCCATAAACTTTAGCACATCCAAAATCAGATTGTTCCACTTTTAAGCCTGTCATAAAAACGTTCAGCCTGTTTTGCAGGAGATGTGGCAGAAGTATTCAGTCACCTAAAATGTCTCTCCATTCCCACCAAACATAAAAAAGTGCAAGTGGAAAATGCTCACCTAATATACAAAAGTCTAATAGCTGGAAAGGTCTGGAGGTCCTTTTAACTGCAGGTTACAGAGATGGTTATCTCCGGGAGGACATTCCTCATCTTTTCCATATGTTCAAAATAAATGGTCTTCTGAGATTCTGAAGCTCCCTTGGCAGGAGAGGAAAAGTGTTGAAATATTGTGTTTCACCATTTTCCAGACCAAACGCTAACTTACCTGAATGACACATTGCTGTATCATGCAGTACATAAGCTCACTAGTTCTCTGGAAGTCAATAATTGTTTTCATTTTTCATTGCTTTATGGTCAGAGAGGTATCTTGTGGAATTGTCATAAGCATTATCAGTGCAAACAGTGATATGGAGCCAAGGACCTGTGCGATTATAGCACATTTTTTGCTTGTATGGCATATTTTAATGCAGGCTCGATGCTTTATCGAAAGCAGTCCAGCAGACAGAAGACTATTCCCCTCTCATCTGTTTAGTGAGCAACAGCTATTTGAAAAATTTTGATATTACAATGGTGGAGTGATTTACCACTTAGTGGAAAAATATCTGTTCTTTTTATCAAAGCTTTTTTTTTTTAAAAAAAAAAAGCTATATGATTGGCAGCAGTTGGTGTTGGCAACACACAGAAACTTTTGTCCTACCAAGATATGTGATTTTAGCTCTGAATAAATCTTGGAAAACCATATAATCTAATTCTTACCATTTCTTTGTGCACAAGTCTTACAGTAGGTACACAAATACTCATGGATCTCTCAGCACAAAATATTCCTCAAAAAAAATAAACTGTTCACAACCAGTGCTCCTTAAGTGAGCATAGGTAGCATTTTCATGCAAGTTTGTTTTCTCCTTAGCAGCTATCTTGTTGTTTTCTGTGATTTCATGTGTTTTAACAATGAAGAACATTTCAAGAGCTTTGTTCTTACAAAATGTGTTAGATTCATGCTCTTTGCATGCTGACTTAGTATGAGCAATTCAGGAACTTCTGCATAAGTGACTATGGGCTCTCTGACACTTGCTGCCTTCTTTACTGCTCCAAACCAGATCGTTTTTACACTTCTTTAGGAAAGCTAACAACCTCTTCTCTTTTTTTCTTTTTTTTCTTTTTTTTTTTTTCCCCTTTGAGGAAGGGATTTTCTTGACATTTTAATGGAACAGTATCAGCGTAGTTGTTGTCGCAGTCTTGATCCATGGAGGGGTGTAACTTGAGCAAATGAAAGTATGTAAGTAAAACTTAAAGTAGCATTTAAATCACAATGATTTTGGCAGCTTTGAAAAACTTGTGTACTAGGCCAACTGATCCCACAGTCCGCACACACTACACATAGTATTTGGTCCATGCTAAATATACAAGATAAAATCACCATATATACAATTTTTTTTACTCTCTAGATTCACTGTAGCTGCAGCTTTGTTGGTAGGTAAATGACTTCAGAAATTATTTTCTCACACCTTCTTGCTTTTCATTCACAATAAAATGTATTGTTTTGCAAATTTTAAAACAAAAATTAGGACCCTTGCATAAGTGTAATATAATATTGTTTAGGATCAGGAATGCAAGACTTCATCTGAAAAAGGAGGTGTGGAAAAGTCTGAGGAGGTTCCCACAATGGAATCTTAATTTATGAAGGGCTCATCAGAGGACCTGTCTCTAAGTGAAGTGCTGGTGGAAGAGGTTATGGGCTCCATATGCACGATGAACAATGCCAAGTCATCAGGACCAGATGGTATTCACCCAACAGCTGTAGAGGAATCCAAGGATGAAATAACTGAACTGTGATGTTTAAACTCACACTTAAAACCAGTGCAGTAACTGAAGACTGGTAGTTGCCACACTAACACCAGGTTTTTTTTGTATTAACCAAAAAAAGACCTTTGTTCAAGGGAATTTTGGGGGAACTACAGGCCAGCAATACTGATGTCTACACTTGGGCAAAGCAGGAGAAACAATAATGAGGAATGTATGTAATAGACATGGATAAATATGCTGTACTGTGGAAAAGTCAGGTTTGTAAAGGGAGGTCTAGCATTAAAATTCCATTAAAATCTTACTTATAAAATCCTATTTCTCTGAAAGAGTCAGTCAGTACTTAGGGATATTCCATTGATTCAGTCTACTGAATTCTTAAAAGTCTTTCTGCAAGACCACAAAAGCCACTCTTAGAAAAACTGAAAAATGATGGGATAGAAAGTCCTCGGATGCATAAATAGTTGCTTAGAACATGGGAAACAGAGTAGAAAACATTGTCTGTTTTCATGGTGGATTGTCATCAGTAGAGTTCCTCTGTGCTAAAGCACTTGGTCAATACATTAATATGGGATCTGGAAAGGGGCTTAATTGTGAGATAGCATTGTGGATGTTATTAGATTATTCAGGAGAGTAAGATGATGGCTAGCTCTGAAAAATTGTAGAGGGTTTTGCAAGACTGAGTGACTGGGTGGTAAAATGGCAGGTGAAATTCCATGTAAATAAACATAAGGTAATGCACATGGGAGAAAATTAACTGGAAATTAAATGTAAAATGCTAAGGTTGTTATCACTTGTGAACAAGATCTTGTGGCTATAGCAGTTGTGTGAAAAAGTCAGTCCTCTGCTCAGCAGCAAATCAAAAAAGCAAATCAGATATTAGGGAGTGTTAAGAAAAACATACAGAAGAAAACAGTGACTATCATAGTGCCACCACCATATAGACGCATGGTTTCCTTGCACCTGGAGTAGTGTGCAAGTCTGCATCCTCCTTCCATCTCTGTAATAGAAGAGAAGTGGGTCCCAGGAAGGGTGGCAGAGGTGAGTAAAGGGGTGGAAGAAGTTTCCACACATGCAGTGTGTAAGCAAGGCTTTTCAGCTTGGAAAGGAAACCATCAAGGGAGGGCTGGAGCTGGAGTCTACGCAGTCCTGGGTGACAGGGCAAGGAGGAACAGAGAGAGACTTGTCATTGCCGCTCCCAGCTTAAGACCTAGCATCCCACCAATCTAGCAAGTACTAGCTTCAAACAAAACAGGTTTGGTTTTTTTCAGTACACTCTCTTCAGATCATTTTGGTTTTTAGCACTAGCCCTCTGTTACCCTGAAGTCCAGCGTAGCATCTCAGAGGATAGCAGTGGCATGGTACGGGAATGCCTCCCAGGTCTTAGCTCCTCCTCTAACAGCAAACTGTTGAGCCTGGATGAAAATTCCCAGCATGAGATTTCCACTTAAAAACTTCTACGCTTTGCCAGAAAGATATGGCTTGATACAGTGCTTCAAAGCAGTATCACTCACAAAGCGCCTACTGAACCTTTTCCAAAAACATATTATGGCCTATATGTAGGAAGCCTTTGCTGTTTATGCAACCACTAGTTAACATTTTCTGATCATTTCATATGTATTTACCAGGGTTACAAATGCAAGAAACAGCGGTCTGAGGTAATTTCATGTTTAATAGATAAAGTCTCAAGCACAAAGACCATTTCCACGTCTTCCGTTTTTCTTTTTTGTTTCAGATGTGTAAAGCCTTTTCTTCCTGACATTAGATTTAGTATTTACTTAAAGATAAGAATTGAATCCTATGAGGAAAAAAAGGTGGTTGCCTGATTAACAGAATTATTCACTCATTCCACTTCCTCATGTGACAAGTGAATGAAATGAAATGTAGTTGGGGCATCCCAAGTCAAAAAGCAAAGAAAGGTGGAAGAGGGTGCAGAAAGGTCAAAGAGGAGGTAGTACTCCTGGAGAAAAGAACAAGAAGTAGCTCATGGGAGGAAAAACCCTCTAAAGGAAGTAAAGCAGGACAGCATGGTAGTAGTTGTATTTGTACACAGTAAGCCCATCTGGGTCTTGGATGTGATTTATACTGGCACACTGGACTTTAGTGCTGTGCTAGCTCTAGTTTCTCTCCTTTCGTTTTTATTTTTTTCATTTTTATTCCCTTACCCAAATGAGATATTGTGAACTCTCTGGGGCAAAGACTCCATGCCCCAGTTTAAACAGTGCCTAGCACAGAGCGTCCCTGACCCCATCACCAGGATGTGCTTTTGCAAATCAAAACCAATAGAAGAGGGTAGTTGGAGATGAAACCCTGAAACCATGATGTTCAGAAAAGATGATTCTTTGGTATTTGTTTCTGTTATTATTATTCTTCATTTAAGTAAACAAAAGCATTAGTTCACTTCATTAAAATCAAAGAGAAAAATCTGAGAAATGTAGTTCAGCAGCCAAAGTCTCAAAATCCACCTTGAAATCTTATTGGCTCTCTTCTCGAGGGAGGTGTAAATCTTCCTTTCGTTGACTTTTATTTCTGAATTTGGCTCTGCTCCTGGAAATCTTCCCTGAGAGGCCTCCACTTACTATAAATGTTGCAAAAGGAGCCTTTCTATTTGCAATGCCGTTCTAATTATCTTTTTGACAGGCCAAGATTTGCCTTGTGGCCATCTTGAAAGAGCTTTGGTTCTGTACCTCTAATACATGATTTGGAGTCATTCTGGACATGAAACTCTCACTGCCAATCAAAACAACTCTGTATCTCAGGGCTGGGCCTTCACTCTGTCTGTGTCCCTGCAAGCTCAACTGAAGATTTCCACATGACGGTTGTGATGCAACACAGCAAATTCCTTGCTGGGAAGGTAACAGGAAAAAGAGACTCAGGAAAAAAAAGAAATGGAGATGAAGGGTGGCCTGGCCAGAGGAACCCAAGAAGAGTGGTTGTAACTGATCTTTGCCTCATGCTCTTCTTCTGGGATCCCTCTCTATAAGGAGAGCATACTCTAATTTTGGAAGAAGACTCAGATGTCCACTGCGTTCTTTACCAAACAGCAACAGAAAGACTCTGGAGGAAATGCGGGGACTTTTTAATGGATATTTAGCTTTTCTTGGATGAGTGGATGGTCTGGGTGTGCTTTTGAGAAAGAAACGCTGTCAGGAAAACACACCAAGGGCTCAGTGTCTCACAGTGGATCAGATCATTTTGCTGTAATAAGGCAGGAAGTTCCAGCTAGATGTCCAGAAGTTATCCGGAAAAAAAACAAAGCAAAACAAAACAAAATAAAACACAAACCCCGTGGAGCTCAAATACCAACTGTTTGTTTTGCTCTGAGGTTTGTGTTGAGCTCAATCCAGTTTGTGGGCATCACAGAGGTGCTCAAAGCAAGGAGGCTGAAGAATGGGGGGACAGGAAACACTGATGCCAACTTTACTGGGTGCAGCTTTAAGACTCCATTGTAACCTTCGAGCTCTGACTGCAAAGCAGCCCCGGGTGACACTATCCCAAGGCTTACCAGCTGGGGGCAAAGCGGAGGGAAGGGAAGAGAAAGGGGGCAAATAACATCATTACTTACTTTGGGTTTAGTTCAATATTTATCTTTTAATATTTTTTCCCTCTGAATTAGTTTCAATAAAATGTGCATTGCTCGTGGAGCTCCTTCAATAAAAAAGTCACTGTTTGTTATACGATAACACTGAACAGACTCCAGGCACTCCATTTTCTTATCTTAGATATACAGTGGAGCATAAGTCAAGCAAAGGGGAGAAGTTAATGTATCTGTAACACTAGGTAACAGAAGCAACAGTAGCATGTTAGTGTAGTAATAACTCTCATATGTGGAATATCTGAAGATGGGTTTTATTGAATTCAGTTTATTTAACCAGGATAAACCCTTGAGATAGGGATCTCATTTACAAGATGGTGTTGGCAAGAAGGCAGATTATTACAAGCACATTTGGAAGATAAGTATAAAACAAAAAGTGAAAGACCTATTTATATTTTTAATTAGAACCTTTTTATCAACCAAAATGTTAAGTTAAAAGGAAGGATTTAGATATAACTATTACTTGTTGATACTAATAGCAACTTATATAGCAAATTTCTTTCCTGGGTATCTTAACGATCAACAAAATAAAAGTGAAATGTCCTCCCTTGGCGTGCATCAGGCCTGGCTTAGCCCATTTTTTTTCAGGGAATTTTCACAGGTTTGTGTGAAATGGTCCACAAGGACCCATTAATTGTGACAGAAGAGGGAAAAGAGACAGCGCAGAGCCATATGGCACAGAAAGTGCTGGTGTGGAGAGCCCTGCGACTGAACATGCTACTGAAATGCAGTCATATCTAGGTAACGCTGACACATTAGGGCAAAAGCCAAGGAGAACACAATGTACAGTTGAAATTTCAGGAAAATTAACGTAGGCAGAGTGTAAGTATTCAAAGTGGAATTTGACCAGGATTAACCCCTTTAATCTTGTTAAAAATACTACATGATCTTTCACAAGCATAGGCATTCAAGACTTGACTTTCACATTTCACACAAAAGGCATTAAAAACTATGTTTATATGAATGAATTTTTTTAAAATAGTTACCTTTTAAGTGACCTCTAAACAGATACCAACCACATTAAAGTTATATGTGGTATGCTGGCACTCGAGGCTGCGAGGTGAAGAAGTGCTTTGCTTTTCACAAGGCAATTTTGCTTGATAATCAAATGTCTCTGGTAGGTAAATAAAAAACCTCTCTCCTCTATTAGGGAGTTATTATGTTGTGTTTACAATGTATTCTTTTGGTCTGTAGTTAACATACTTTAAATACTCTTAAAGGTAGATGGCTGCCTTCCAGCCAATGACATTTTCAGGCTATCAAGTTGCATATTTTGCTCAGAAGTGTGGCGCTGAGTCTGCTTCTCTTGATTTTTTTTTTTCTCTACACTGCAGATTTTCCCCTCCCTGTGCAGAGAGCTCCAAGCAGCAAAGTCCAATGTCTTTTTCATCTGAGACATAAAGAAGACCAGGCTTGTCCAGCCATGCTAGGGTATGGCAACTACTGGGATAAATATAACAGATATGACACTAGTATGAAAGAATGTGGGCCAATGAAAAATAAAAAAAGCCTTTTTTTAAATGGGAGCCTCCAAGATTTGCTGGATATTCACCTAAGCAGCAGGATGCTCAGCTGGGATCTCCATAGTTCCTCGGCTCTTAGAAGTTCTCTTGCCATTTAACCTGCACAGCCAGCTCCCTCCCAGTTACTGCCTGCAGCCATTTGGTGGCAGATACCCCATTGCCCGGGTGTATCTGCTTGAATTAAATTGCATTGACTGCATTTGCACCTTTGTATATTTGTTTCCCATTTAAGCAGTGACATTTATTGGCACAAATGCGCTGTGGAAAGCCAGTTTGGGGAGAAACGTCAATATTCGCTCTGAAGAACAACCAGATTCCAATTAAAAAAACATACTAACTAACTTAAAGTACATGGATGTGTCTCATTGACTTTGTTGAATGAAACCTGATGCTGGGAACAGAAGCAAGGCTTTGAGCTTTCACTGAACACTTAAGATAAATTAGTCATTGCCCAGCCTGAGTTAAGATTGTTCAGGATCTATCCTCACTGTACTGAATTTGAAGAGATAAAATACATGCCAGGGATTTGCACACATTTGGGGAAAACGTAGCTCTATCATGCCTGCACACAAAAAAGGAAGGGGCAATGTCGTTGGTATAATTGTTGCAGCATTCAAGTTTCTACAAAGGCTGAAGTGAAAAGAGAGTCTGAAAAGAACAAGACTGTTGAAAATATGCTAAAAGTAATGCTGAAAAGTCATGCTTGGGAAGTCACATCTGCTACTAGATCTTCAGATCAGGACAAAGCTACAGCTTTTATATAATCCGTAGTTTGCTAAACATACTACTTCAGTGAGCTTTGGCTGCAGAAGTGATGGGGGCCTTGCAGTCCTTTTTCTAAGTAGCTTGTGTTTTTTTCTGATACTTACTATGTGAATTATAACATCTGTGGAAATATGTTTGCTAGAGGGTCCTGTCCTGTAAGAGCAGCTCCAAGGAAACAGTATGATGTTCAAAGCTGAAACCATTGTGTCAAATTAAGCCACCACAATAAAGAGTTAATACAGGTGCATCATTTTCCTATATTTCCTATTTTAAGTTTTATATATATTTATTAAAGTTGCCTGTTGGGGGTTAGATTTGTTTTCCCTTTGTTCCTTTTCACCTGTAGAATTTTGTCCCATAAGTTACTAGGATACAAATGCCCGGGTACTTAAGAAAGAACAAAGGCCTGGGGAGGGGGGTGCCGGAGTTTCTCGTGGTGGGGGGACAGAGACACCGCGAGATTTGGGCAGATAAAAGTGGGGGCGGAGTCAGCTGCGGGCTCTCTCTTGCTCTGGGCTTCGTAGGAGGACGGT
>VZZY01004355.1:42320-67862 GCA_013400335.1 Eurystomus gularis
CGTCTCGCCGCCATTACCACGTGTCTGCCGGAGCTTGCGGCCACAGTGTCTCCTGCAGCCGCGGGGGCATCATCGCACCTACCCTGCCCGCCGGGAACCACCAGCCGCTTCTTCCCCCCACCCGACCGTGACCGTCACTGCACCGAAGGAAAAGGGCCCTCAGGCCAGAGGGCTGGGACCGAGTTCTTTCTGACTTTGTTCTGCCATTAATGTTTATATTTAGTTATTTGTTCACCTGCTTTAATATATATATATATTAGTAAAGAACTGTTATTCCTACTCCCATATCCTTGCCTGAGAGCCCCTTGATTTCAAATTTGCAATAATTTGGAGGGAAGGGGTTTACATTTCCTATCCCAAGGGAGGTTCCTGCCTTCCCTGGGAGACACCTGTCCTTCAAACTAGGACATTGCCTAACAAAGTAATGGAGTAAAATAATGGAATAATTTTCCTTTTGCAGAGCTTTAACATAGCTTGCAGAAAGCAAATTATGAAATTTGACAAGGGGCAGGTTTGCAGTTAGGAAGGAGCTGCTTGCTGTCTGAAAAAAAAAAACATTCAGAGTTGTTTGGACCCTGTAACATTAAAAAACAAACCCATCCTTTTCATTTTATTATAACCCATAGAACTTATCTGAAGTTTCTGAGCATGTGATGCCAGCTGAGCACACCCCAGCCCTTCAAGGACTCTGCCCAATGGAATGGGCTGCCCAGATGAAATGGGGAAGGGAGACTGCTATGTCTGCCCCCAGAAACCCCTGTGAGATTTCCTAAGCGTGGTGAACCAGGGCTCAGGCGATAGTTTGACTTGTTCAAAGAGACTGGGAAGTTCCTGATCCAACTCCCTGACATACCTTGCTGAATTCAGCCTCAGCTGCAGACTAGCCCTAACCTCTGCCTTTGCAAGGTTTTGCAGCCATGTTGGTGGAGGCAGGTGCTGCATGTTAGGTGTCTGCAGTGACTTCACACCCTGGTTTGGTTGCTTGGTGCCCCACTCCTGCAGAGGCTGCTCCAAGGAGGACAACATGCCCAAAACCAGTTCACCTCTTGTTTTGGTCATGGCTTGAGCCATGTCCTCCATCTTGATTTTCAGTTGAAATATGACTTCCCTGCTGTTTTGTGAAATACAACATCCCCTTTTTCCTCCTCTCCCCTTACTCCTGAGCACGTAGAACTGAATATCATGTCGTTCAAATTTACCCCTATGGCCAAGTTCAACAAATTAGCAGCCAGAAATTTTAATCAGATATTTAATCTTTCAACCATGTAAGTAAGATTTGGTGTTTACAATGGCTGTAGGCCAACTTAACCTCAGAAAAGAAAGATTGTTAGTACTGTCCTTGAAGCTGGGGAGTCAGAGAACAGTGACTCCACTGAGCAGGTTCATCTGACCTGAGGCTCAAAGGCAACTGTAATCACTGCATCAGTCTCTACAGCTTTGTATGCTTTTTAAGCATTGGAAAGCCAAGGAAGATATTATCATCTTTGGAATATTGCTAGTAACTGCTCTGTGCATTCCAAATTATTTAGAATAGTTAAAGAAAAGAACAAAGCTTTGGTGACAGGATGCCACTGCAGATGAACCTGTAAGACATCCGGCTCCTGAATTTGCCAAATCCTGGAGCAACGGGAAGCATCTTTCCAGATCAGACAGATGCCAGTAGTGAAGTTATTGAATCTTCCTGTTTCGGTAGTGGCTTGTACGGATGTGTGCCTAAGTGTAGGCAAATGCACATGATTCATTCCACATGTCCCATTTGCAAGGATCTCACCTGTTGCCCAAAGCAGTACATGAACATGTTGGTTCTCATAGTGTTACCCCTGGAAACCACGTTGTGAAGCAGAAAATGCAAAGCGCATTTCAGTCATACTCAGTGATCACCTTTATGACTGGAAGCTAGAGGTCCCATATTTTGACAATTATTTTACTGTATATAGTCATTGAAGGTTTATTCAAAATGTGCTTATGTTAAAGCCAAGAGCTGAATATTTTAGAAGTCTGGGAGCATTTGGTTGTCATCGGGGTCTAGGTGGGGTGACTCAGTATCTTTTTTTTTTAATTTGCCCTAAGTACAAACCTGAGGTCTTTGGAGCCCCTACACAACCTCAGATTAGAACAGGAATCTTGACTTCGCCGTTCAGACCTCTCACATAGAAATACGAAACCCTTTAGGGGAAAAAGCCTGTTTCCTCAGTGCAGATGTGTTTACAATCAGTGATTCATGTCAGGCCATCAGTATTCCCAGCAGTCAAATAGCAGTTTGGGAGGCATTATAGCTCTGTATAGGGCATCTAAAAATTATTTATCTTGGCTATTTGGTGGTCATTTTTCTGGTAGCCCTATGAGAAGTGCATGCTAGGAGATGCGTTTGGACTCTTCATACTTCATTAGACTCTGGAGAGTCTGACGCTGTGTACCAGGGTCAAGTTTTTAGTACCTTGTGAACTCTGACTCTTCATTGGAGATGCAGGCAAATTCTGCTTGAGATACAGCTGCTTTTTAGGAAGGATATGTATATAATTCCTGTCTTACAGATTGACACAATCTTTGTGACTTCTAAGTAAACATACTGCTTTATGGTCTTCCAAAATATAAATGCTTCTTATGTCTTTGACTGCTACAGTTTAATTGTGGTTGTTGTTCACATGCCTTGTTTAATATGATTAATGTCATAACAACTCTGTAGACATTCCTCAGTTCTTTACCTTGACAGTGAAACAACACTGGTGACAAAGTGCAGGTTAGGGCATAACGGATCTCTCTTTTTTTAAGGAATTACCTAAGGGTACTTAAAAGATTTCAGTGTTGGCATTCTCTTATTGGATAATTTTATTCACCTTTATTTCCAATAGGGTATTTCAATTTCATTCTAGAACTGTGAGGAATGTTGCTTTTGAATTAAGCTGTGTTAGCACATCTGCTGTATAAAAAAATAAGCCATCCAATGGGGAGAAATAAACATAAAGTATATAGAGTATAGGCATACTGTAGATCAGAACAGACATCCTTTTGCTCAGGCTGGTATCTGATGGGAAGATTAAATACGGCCTGTACTTTTATATGTAGCAGGGATATTAATTAGCATTAGAGATGGCACAATTTGGACTGAGGACAGGACACTGAACTGAAGCCACTTTAGTGGCATTGATGAACAATCTCTCTTTGTCAATATATAGAAACCAGTTTCTTCTTTCTTCTTCTTTCTTCAACATTTTACAGTCTTGACCTGAAGATACTCCTGTTTCACTTCAGAGTGTAAACACGGGGTTGGGGTAATGTACTAAATGGCCAGGTCCCTCTTGGAGGGGTGACTACTAGAGGAAGAAAACTGGTTCTGCTGTTGGATCTCGCATTTATCAAGTCCCTCAATGATCAATTCTCTCTCCTCCACTATTCAATATCTTCCTGCTGGTCTGATGACATGCACTTTTGGCAGATAGTTCTGATCAACCTCCTATTGCTTGGCTAACATGACCATGATAACTTTGGCTGAGAGCAATACATAGATTAAGGTTATTTGAGGAAAGGTAAAGCCAGTGATAACCCATGAGATACTGACAAACTAAAGGATGTTTGAAGAGTTGGCATCAGATACGCTCCCTTGGTGGGAGGCATGCACCAGAGCTGGTCAGTTGCTCCCATGGATTAAGGGCGCTCATTAGTTCCTTGCTGTTTGCAGAAATGTAAGGACCACAGAACTGAAAGGTATCAACTTTGTGATTCGCCTGAAAGAGACGACCACCCAGATTATTCTTGACTACCAATAATTCACAGTAGTTTTAGCAATTTGTGCCACTGTTTAATTGTCCTTGCCACCAGAAAATTTTTATTTTATGTGTGAAAGAAATATCCCAGCCTGCAATTTCAGCCCACATTTTCTTGTTCTATCTGCAATGGACAAAAATAACTTTCTTTTTTATTCTTCTCTTTGCAGCCGCATTTCATATATTTGAAAAGTATTATTACCTCTCACATCTGGACTAAACAACCCCTTTTTTTTTTTCATTCTTTCTCTCTAAGTCATGTTGTCTAAACCTCTGGTTATTCTTGACTTTCCTCAGTTAGTCCAAGTCTTTTATGAAATGTGAATTCACAATATGAATCACAGGATCACAGAAGTGCCCAAATTAGAAAAGACCTTTAAGATCATCGAGTCCAATCATTAAAGTAACACTGACAAGTCCTCGACTAAGCCATATCCCTAAGTCTATACATCTTTTAAATACCTCCAGGGATGGGGACCACTGCCCTGGGCAACCTGTTCCAATGCCTGATAACCCTTTCAGTAAAGAAATTTTTCTTTCAGTCTTAAATAAAATGTTGCCTTTTAAAAATCCCCACAATCTAGAGGATTTTTTTTTTTTTTGCATTAGGATCAAAAAATTGACTCCAATGTGTGGTCCCCCACATTCTCTAGTTCATTTTTGGAAGAACTGCTGCCTAATCAGTTCTTCCCCTCACTTGCATTTTGACAGCTGAAAGTGTCTTTCTAGCTGTAGTGCTTCACTCTGGTCCTTACCAGTAATATTATATTTAATATTTTTTCTTCAATATGTAAAGATCTTTTAATTCTAGCCTAACTTCCCAAAATGTTCCCAGCCTCTTCCAAGAAGTGAGAAATCCCTTCTGACATTTTTCAAGTTTTTAATAAAAATGTTGACCCAAGATGGACCGCCTGTGGAACTGCAGTCAAAGAAACTTTCTAGACAGTCAATGACCTATTTCCAGCTACTTTCTGAGTAGAGTTTTCCAAGTGGCTGAGGACCTGACAGTAGTTTTGACTAGCTCATGCTTTTTTATAATTTCCTTAGGAAGCTGTCATATCAGACAGTGTCAAAAGCTTTGCTGGCATCCAGATATGTGACATCGACTCACAAAGACCCATATACTGCTAGAGAGGAAAATTAAGTTGGGCTTAACAGAACTAGTGTTTGCTTGACAAAGCTGATATTCCTCTGCTGCTATCTCCCATGTAGTTTGATAGTCATCTACTGGTTTGGCTACAGTATTTTGTTCTATTATTTTTCTGGAAATAAAAATCAGGAAGATAGGCTATGGTTCATGGACTTCTTACTTTAAAAAGTACTATATTTTCTCTTTTCTGATATTCTATATCTTCTTAGTTCTGTCAGGAGTTTTCAGATCACTGAGATTGACTCTAAATTTGTTGCAGTTAATTTCATCAGGTGTAATTCACTTGACATATCTAACTGCATAGTAGGTAACAATCTGCCATTTTCTACTTCACCTTCTGCTAATTAAAGACTTTTAACAAATGAGCTTTTTGCCAACAATGTTAACTGCATTCGGCATTTGATCATAGTTGATTCTTTTAGTGAAAACTGAAATTAAAAAAAAGGTTTGTATCAAGATACTTGTGGAAGGATGTCTCATTATTATTTTACATTCCTTGGAAGCTGTGCTATACCTTAACATTTCTGATTTTCTCTTCATGGCACATCATGCTTCTTATAGTTAACCTCAGTAATATGTTGAGGTTTTCACTTTCTTTTTTATTCTTGGATTTATGGTTATTGCAGACATTTAGCAAAAATAACGCCCACTTCTATCTGGAGCTGGTCAAGATATTTTCTCCCACTCTGACAGTCAATGGTCTGGCTCCAGTTATTCATGCCTATGCCATTTCCTGGCCAGGCTACGGCAATGCAGTACGTAGAAAACCTTCAGAGAATCGATGTGTGGAGAACGCGATCCTGTGTTTTCTCAACAGCTGAGACTCTTCCAGAGTTGACGTATTTATCCTCTACTCCTTTGAATGGCCTCCCATCAGGATCTGAATCAAGTTTATAGTCTTGTTAACTATCGCCATGTTCTCCTGGCCAAGGTGGAGAATCTAAAAAACTTGAACTTAACATCTTGGGATTGAAGCTGTGGTCAAAGGTCCTCTACTCTAACAGGATCCTTGATAAGAAAGGGAAAACTGTCTGCACAGAAAGCAAGGAATTTTCAGGCCTTGACCAGTGGCAGGAAATTAAATGATCTCCCCAAGAGCTGAGCTTGCTGCTCTCCACAGTTGGTACTGGCAAGACTTTCTGTATTGTGTCTGCATTTGTGTCTAATTCTATATTACCTTCCCTTGTACACTTTCTGCTGCTGGAAGAGGGTGACATTTCTTAATGTATCATTGCAAGAAGTTCAAGTACTCCCATGACAAACGTCATTTTGGAGTGCATACAGAATCTAATAGGATAAATAAACCATAACTCAAGCATTTTAGCATGAGTATGGCTTTGTTTTGTTATATACAACAATTGTCACACTGTGAATAATTTTAGGAAACTGGAAAAATTCTCAGATTATTAGTTTGATTTTGGTTCTCTGCCACAAGACTACTGGGAATTTGGATGTTTTGTTTTGGGAACAGGAATGGTGGGTGGGCATGAGAGGGTATTATGAGGAATCAAGGACATAGTGGATGAAAAGACAGAGATTAAGAGTAAAGGTTTAAGACACATGATGATTCTCACACACGTTTCAATTTATCTTTTTTTTCTTTTTGTCATTATCAAAATGGCAAGAACACCAAGAGCTTCATTCTGTGACTGTCAAAATCCTCAGACCCCTGCAACAGGGCTTGTGCAGAGGGTTACTGCAGACTATCAGTGGCTTCTGTGCCTGCACGGATCCAGCAGCCTGAGATGTTGGGGAAAGCATACAGCACCACTGCCATTCCCGAATGTGCTAGTAGCTACAATGCCCAGCCAGAAGCCTGGCCAGCCAGCCTGCCATGTGGGTGACAGTCATGAGAATCACCAGCACCCTGGGCAGTGCACTGAACTGGCAGTGTCAGACCAAGAAAAGCTGCACACTGCATTGTCTAGATCTTGCATAGTGTCCACCAAGCTGGCACTTCTATCTGAAGATCTTTCCAGGAAAAAAAAAAGGAGAGGACAAATTGTACTGAGGATGAGAAAACATAGAGAAGTTTTTCCTAGCACAATGCCTGTCCTTTGATTCGGTTGCTCTGCGACCACTAACATCTCCCTTGTTTTCATTGCTGACAGACAAAGAAGCAGCATCTCTAAAGATTTTCAAGGCATTTCTTTGAGTATAAGCCGGACAAGGGACCCAAGTAATCATCCTTAGAGGTTTATGTCATCCTTTGGTGTTCTGCCCATCAAAATAGAGCCTGCTTCAAAGAAGTGACATAGTCCCCTTGATGGCAAAGTGCACGCACTGGGAGAGAGCTCTTGGATTTCTGACTGCTTCACAGCACAAGTCTCTGCCTCAGAGAAACTCAAGTTTACCAGAAGCCCTTCAATTATTTTTTGTTTCATTTCCCCAGTGCCCACGAGATTAGAACACAGCTTGGCAATATCGCTAGAAAAAAAGAGAGAGAGAAAACAACAAAACACCAGCTGCCAGCATTGCAACTACAAATGTGATTGGAAGGGTTTGTGAAACTTACCATAAAAGTACTTCAGACAGAAATGTTTTCTTTGTATGATTTTTGGAAAGTTTCGAATTTCAACTGGTACCATGCGCAAAATCAACAGGTCTATGCAAATATATCTTGGTAAGACTGATACATGGGGAAAGCTGACAAGCCTCTGTCAGAGCCAAAGCCGTCTCTGTTGTGTGTACCAACAGAAGAACTCCTGCTCCGGCTTGACAAAGATAAGGGTCTTTTATAGTAAAATGAAAACAAGGAATCAAAGGGTGAGAATCAGTCCTCTAGTATCTCATCCTGTGTGTGACTTGATCAAGGGATATTCACGAGTCCCAGCATCACAGAGAGGAGGAGAAGGGAACATGTGGGATGCTCAGTTTATTCCCTTGCAGCTGTCTGTAAGCATACAGAAACGAGAACTTTCATGGACATTCGTGATTTAACAGAAAACGGTGCTAGCTACCATGGTATTTCTAACCTCAAACTGTGACATTCTCTTAAATATGAAGATATTTTTAAGTATTATTAGAATGGGCCTGTTCCTCTGCATCCTGACGTAGTGGCCCACAGGCACATATTTTCAAGATTCCCATTGCAAACAGGAGATGAAAAAGTTGAGATTGTCATATAATCACATGATTCCGGGAAGCATGTCTCTAATAACTAAAAACAGAGTCTAACTGGAGTTTTGATTTAACTGGGAGAACAGACAGTGTTTGCACTGTACATTCTCAGTAATGGTTATACTTGCTCCATTTTGAACGTACAGATATCTAGGTACATACATTTCTGTATTTTAACTATGCCATTGACCCTAGTTGCTATTTTTCTAAAGCTCATTGTAAAATGTAAGTATATGGAAACAGCTGTTTAAGCCAGGCAAGACTGTTAGCTCTTCTCTGCTACTCTTTCTTAATAATTATTTGAATCAAGTGGTTGTAAAGCTATGTCCTATGCATAACATTGTGCCTATGACTTGGCAGTGATTTTTGGCTTAAGAAAGACTAGCAGGAAGACTGCCTGATGTTCAGTGAGAAAACAAAGAGCTATTCTGAACTCTTTTCTGGAATTTCAGGAGCGGAACACCCAAGCGACACTTGTTCAAATTCAGTTGCACGTGATTAAACCTGTTCTTTGATGCATTCTGGTGGTTTCCAGAAACACTTATCCATGTGTGCTTGCACTCCAAGCTGATTATTTCCTTCTATTTCTGTTCTGGCTCTGGGTGTTTATCGCCCTCCATCCCCTGCCCCTGCCCATCTGTAAATCCCATAAAGCCAGATTTAAATACAGTAACATACACAGGCAAATGATGACTTGAAGTGCTTGAAGGAAGGGATGTGCTTCATGACTCAAGTGTTTGTGTTGTCCTCAGCAGAAGACACTGACAATGAGAGTCCTTCACATGTTAAAAAGTTTTCAGCTTTTTCACAGAAAATCCCAATCTCTTATCACCTTTAGAACAAAATGCTGAAAAGCCTAAGGAGGTTTCACCTCATTGTGCTGTATTTGAAGATGAAAATCTATAAGCAAAGCCTGAATTTGTAAAAGACTAGTGAGCTTTCAGTCAAAATGGGGAAAACAGCACAGTCTGCAGCACACTGAGCTTCAGAAACATCACATCAAGCCTTAGGATCTTCGCTGAAGATTAAGCCATTCTGGAGAACAAAAGTTTTCCTGCTATGACCCAGCTTATTTTTTTCCCCACAAGAATTCCATGAAGTTACAGAGAAAAATGATGAGGGATATTTTTGGCTAATGCTTGTTCTCCTATGCAGATAGGTACCTATCTGAAAGCTGAGTGCCTAGGAAAGGTCCTCAGGTGCTACCATGAAAATACAGCACTTAAAGGTAGAGCTTTGTGAAGATGTACAGTCAGTTAGGGATGCACGGCTCTGCAAGTCACTATGTCATTTTCTAATTCAGATTTCTTCACACTTATACCTAGGAAGATCAGAGATGGACAGATTCCATCCTAATTTATTCATCTTATCATCTTTATTTCACATTATCAATGTGAAAGCTGAGGAGTAATGCAGCTTTTCCAGGAATATCCAAAGGAATTCTTCCCTGTCTATGCAAAAGACTGAGTTACTTGTGCCCTCTAGCAAGACTGAGACCAAATCACCATGGGAGGTCTAAGCAAATGATTGCCAGGTTCAGTTAAGCAGTAGCTGGAAAAGTGGAAACTTTCATTTGATATTTGGTGAATGTTTTGATTTTCTTTTTTATTTGTATAACCAGTGAGGGACCTAAATCAAGAAGAAAATGGAGCTACTTTCATGGTATAGAGGTGAGGAGGGAAAGGGAGTACCTGCCCCATGGTTATGGAGCTGGCCTGAAGGAGCAATACCAGGGTCCAGTGCTTGATACAAGAAATACTCAACATAAAAATGCTGAAGTGAAGGCTCCAGAAATGGTTCTCCTGCTGTCTTCACTGGCAGCACACTTTCTTAAAAAGGACTGTTTTCAGGTAGCAGCCCTTATCTTTCAGATGAACATAGGATCATCCCACCAACTATGGCTTAAAGTCTCTAGATCCTTAACATGTAGAGATTAAGTCAAAGTCCTTTCCTGGGCACTTTTCCAAACATGCTGAGGCGACTCCACAACTGAGGCGCTTAACTCTCCACATGCCTCATACAGATGCTGTAGGCACCTAACTTTGGGCTACAGATCCTCCTGGGCAGCAGGATGCCAAAAAAGTCAGTGGATCTTAGGCACCAGCTAAGCCACCAGCCAACTTGTTGGTGTCCCCCAACAAAGGTGGAGTCTCCTTTAAAATTAAATTAGTATTTCCAGACAAAGCATGCAAATGAGCTCGAAAATATGGCCCTGAAATCCCTTAGTGCATAAAGACTCCCTACACCTACAGACATTGGCTCAGAAATGAAATCTCCGTGTTCCTCTTACGTGTGCAATCTGCTGCCATCCTGTTAGCTGGAAGCTACTGTTGGGGCCCAGGATGTGTGGCTGTAAAGATAAGAGCTCACCAGTGGGAAGTCCTGAGGCCAAAAAATTGGCGCTGAACACCAAGGACAGATGTGGTTTTAAAATTTTCTTTTAACAACCCGAGATATGGCAATATCCCTTGCTACACATTTCATATACTTCATTGTCAGGCAGCTTAGACCACCAAAAACTAAGCTTGCAAGAACAGACCAGCAAGACATTTTCCATTCCTACAAATAGGCACAGTCATCCATCTTATCTGCACAGTATCCACACAACGTGACAGTGCTGAATTGCTCAGTCTGCTTGTGACGGCTATAGAAACAGCCTGTGCAAGCTCTCTGTGGAGAGGAGCACTTGAGGTGTCACAAAGCTGCTGCTCCAGGCAGCCACCTGAGGTTAGAGAAGACAGCTCTGCTGCTGCTCTCCTGTCTTGCCAAAGGACACAAACTTCCCATGTACTCTGCTCCTATCTGCATCTTCTATGAAGCTCAGTGGAAGGCATGGAGTCTTGAATTAAAGACCCATTAGTGTGGCAAGGGTGGAAACACAGAGTCTGATGTTATTTTGCAAGTTCTGCACCATGCTTGGAGTGGGTGTGTGCTGGCCTCTCCCCCAGTCTTTGCTCCATGGCAATTGACTGTTAAATACTAGTCTTGTACTTCACAGCTACTGCTGTGAGTCCTTTCTCTCGATTTGGAGTTGTTCATCTTGTCACAGCTTCAAGTTAGTAAAGGGTGACCTGCAGCTTCTGGGGAAGAACAAGAGCAGGGATATACAGCCTGTAACCACAAACCTGATCCTTTTTTAAATTTTATTTTGTGTAGCTTAATTCTCCCTAAAAGCTTTGGCAGCATAACAAAATTACCCCTAATTTTCCTCACAGTCAGAATCAGAATCATACCCACTAGCTACACCAGGCATTACTAGGCTGAGATGTGTGTGTAAAGCATATGGGGGGAATCACACCAATAGCTACGAGGAAGACACAGTTTTCAATCCTTGTGAAGAAGAAAGGTGGTTTGCAGTTGCTAACATTCTTGTGACAGTTTGAGAGCTTGTAGGTGGCTTTCTGCTACAACCTGATACAACAGTGGCTCTCTGCAGGTACCAAGGCCAGCCATCTGATGAGAGCCATTCAGGAAATCTTGAAAGACCGTGTGACTGGGCACATTTTCTGATATGGTTACAAATATCAACTGTTTATTCCCACCTTTCCTAATAGCAACTAGGTGGACATATCAACTCTTTCTGGGGGAACTGCTGTGGGTTCAGGCTGCTGTACCACATAGTCTTTGCCATTGCTGCTTTCTGCTTTAAATGTTTTTGCGGGCTTCGTAGGGGCAAAGGGCAACCTTGCCTACTCGAAGACAAGTAGACTACAGTAGTGAATTTGGAAAGCAGTATAGCGGGCAAAGTTTGCTTAATCTTTTCTGATTTCTAGTAAGGACTCAGTGATTCACAAGTGCATAATCCCATAAAAACCGAGTCTGAATGCAATGGCTCCCAAACTTTCAACATCAGGAAACCTCCTGAGAGTTGCTGTACGATTAAATGTGTTCAGTTTTGCACGTTGGGATGATGGGGATTATGCAGGTGTGAAGGGAATACTCAGCTTTACTGGAAAAAGTGTTTCCCAGAGGAAGACTCGGTGCCTCCATGCCTGCCTCTCACCACCTGTGGATACTCATCTCCTCAGGCTAGGAGTGAAATTTGCTATTGGTAACAATGTCCCTGCGCAGGACCATCTCTCTGAGCCAACACACAAGAACAGTCACCCCAGCCAGCCCACCAACATCTGCAACCCAGAAGGAAGTATCTGCTGCCCGCATGAGAAGGCTTCGCCCTTCCACTCAGGGCACCAGAGGAGGGATGTGTGAAGAGCCCTGTGGGAGCTGCAAATAATAAATAACCATCGGAGCTGTTGCGCCAAAAGCAGAATAACACTGGGGAGGAGGGTCGGGGTGGGGGGGCTTACGACCAAGCGCCTGGTTTCCAGCGGCCCCCTGGCTCCTCTCACCCAGGGCGGCGGGGGCCGCGGGGCTGNCGCAGGAACTTGGCGGGGGTGCGCAGCCGGTCTCCGCGCCGCGTCTCACAGGCAGGAAAAGTCTCCCGGCCTGCGGAGGAGACAGCCTGGCTGAAAGAGCCCTGCCAGCCCTGCTGCAGATAAGTTAATGTACACAGAAGGAACGTAAATTACCGCGACCCTCGGCAGCAGGACATTGGCCAGGGCCTGTCAGGGGAGGACAAGCGTCGGCAGGCCCCGCGGCTCGCTGACGTGTCCCCGCAGATAGAGCCGCTGCTTCCCAGCGAGGAAGGGCCTGGTGGAGCCAGGGCTTCCTTGAAAACAGCTGCCTGTCCCCGACACCTACAAGCTAATGCGGGTTTAATCAGGGGCATTAACAGAGGGTGGTGCACTGTTTTCCCAAACAATTTGCATGGAGACGGCGGCCGCTTTCGCCCTCTCCCCGCGCCGCCCCCTCCGTGGCTCCACTGCCATTTCCCTTCTGTTTCTTTATCTGCGCTGACTTTTTTTCCCCGCTCCCCCCACTCCAGGGAGCCAGACGTGCCTTCATCTCCACCCCCTGAGCCCTGACGACAGTCACCCCCCCTGTTTACAGAGTGACATCACGCTGCAGCCTCACTCCAGCCCAGAAATAACCCCCGCGAACAAAGCAAACAGAAAAGGCTACCGCTGCCCGCCTGCTCCGCACCCCACCCGCGTCACCCCCGCAGGGGCTGCGCCCGCCCCGACCCACGCACGGGCGGTGGGGTCCGGGGGGATCCTCTCCAGCCCTGCGCTCCTGGGGCTGTGCAGATGGAGCCGCACAGGACGCCCGATTGTGGCAGATGGATGGAGCTGAGATGGGACAACTGCACCCACGTAGTAGGAGTCAGTAGGAGAGCCAAGGCTGGAGGCTTATACTTCAGCCGCTACACCATACTTCCCCATATATATATATATGTTTCTTTCTCCTTCCCTGTGTTTCATTTCCTTCATGGAGAGGTGCAGTTAAACTTAAAGCCAGGTATACTGAATGGACAGTGGGAATGGGAAAGTGTCTCCAAGGTCACCCTCGGTTATTCCAAATAGTGTCCTGTTGTCCACACACAGCTGATTGATTTCAGCAGGACTCCTTGTGTGTTCCTACCCTAGATGTGTGTGGGAGGCACGTTTGGGTCCATGGAGATTTCATTATTATTGTAAGCTTCAGTTGAATTGAAGGCCCCAGGGGACAGGGCTTTGCTCTCCCTCTTAGGGCAAAGCCAGACTTAGGCTAACTTCTGTGTCTTCGCATACTGCTTGCCCTGACGTTATATACTCTGTCTGAATACCTGGCAGCAGACCACTACCATCGCTGTGCACACTAGAATTATGCTGGATCATTTAGGTTGCTTAAGTGTCCCTAAATGCAGAGGTTATTTTCTCTGGCTTTGGAAAGGTAATTGCAGTTCAGCAAGGAATGGGTAACTTCATGGAGGCCAGAGAACAGGTGCTGTGCCCAGAAGGGCCTTTTTGCTTGTCAGTTGTCCCCTGGACTTGCTGGGTACAGCGCAGTGCTCTAGTACCAGACCCGTCTTGAATCCATGATGATTTTAGGCAGTTGTCTTTGTTGGCATGTCTGGATATGGAACAGGAGAGGATAAGCACAGAGGGGCCTTGCCCAAAGCCTTTATAACCTATGTTAGAGATAACAAGTATGGTCAAAGGTACATAAAAACATGGTTATTCTGATAATTAGATTTTTAAAAAACCAAACAGATTTACTGTGGGCAGGATTTCCAGTGGCTTCCCATATGTTTCACCATTCCCATCCACTTTTTGAAAGTCAGAGAGTATGCATGACCGTGTCTTTCCTGTCTCTAAGGCTGCATCTAAAGAGGCAACCCGGGAACAGTGCTGGGGACATCCATTTCCCCGGAGCAAGAGAAGGTGCTGTCTCTCCCACGCTGCCACCCCAGCCCTGCTAACACCACACAACCTCCCAGCTACACAGCCTGGGACACAGATTCTGCAAGCTAAAGCAATATCCTTGTTGTGGCCCTCTGCCATTGCCTTTTCCCTCTGGCAAGCGGTGAGAGGAGAGCTGCAGCCTTCTGCGTGCTCCCCTCCCAAAAGAACTATGAAGAGAATTAGAGAATAAAAGTTGTCTGAGGAAAGCTAATGGCAGACAAAATATATGGCGGTGGAACTCAGATTGCTAGCACTATACTGTATGAGTAGCTTTGGGATATTCTGAGATGAAAGAAGTTGTGTAAGTAGCATTGTTAGTAAAAGATGCAGGTGATGGGCCTGCCATTCGGAGTCAAAACACCCTGTAAACTGGTAACTTACTGCCTTGTGTGTCTTCATGGCTTCAAAGCTCTGCCTTTTAACTAGGGAACTAGTCAGAGGACTGATTCTCTTTCCTGTAAGTGCAATGTCCTGGGACTCAAAAGATTATATTTCCTGGAGAAGAGTGCTCCAGTAATAAAGTGTATATATGCTTCCAACTGAGGTTTTTTTTCTCTGCATTGTAAGTAAGAGGAGAACTAGAAACAAGATAACCAATACATTTAACAGAGAGCAAGGACTTCTCTTCCCTTCTAACTTACACATGCTAGGCAAGGGATAGAAATACCCATGGCCTTGGTGGAATTATTCCAGCATCACATGTTACAATGGCTTTTCTAGGGACACATAGTCAGCCCATGGGATTGATAATGACCTTTTCCTTGAGGGCTTTCATGTTATTGTGGGGTCTAAGGGTTGGGTTGTGGCAACACCCGTTCTCCTCAGGAAAGGATAAGGGTAGGCTCCCGTGGGAGTCCAGGAGCGCAACATGGCTGGATGGCCAAATCCTCTTCTGCCCTCAGGAACTCTTCGACATCCATCCCTGCAAAAGAGATGGGGCTGGGGTCTATCTTCTGATGCCTTCCTTCAGCTCCCAGAGGACAGAGGAATGCATACTCTGCTGCAAGGCAAACAAATAATAGCAACAGCCATTCATTCTGCCTATGTGGCAAGAACAGGAGTCTCCCATGCCTCCTTCTCTCCATCTGAAGATGCGGCTTCCCCAGACAGCCAGCACACATCTGCTGTGGCACTGGCAGGCTCCACAGGCTGACTCATGTTTTCATCTCTTCCCACACAGAATGCCCCGTGTTTTCTTCCAAAATACATTCACGTTCCTGACACTGGAAATCTCTCTGTGTTGTGCACACCCACTGCTTCCTGACTTAAAGCAGTTATAGCACAACTGCTAGACAGAGATTTACTAACATCAGATAGTGGTTTTCTTAAAGCTGCCTTAAGCCAGATTATTCTTTTTGTGGACAGGACACAACTGGACTTCATATGAACGGAAAATAAAGATCAGTTTTCCCAAAGCAAACATGTTTGGAGCAGGAAACTGAACTATGAATGAGCATATCTTGAATGCTGAGGGGCTAGTGGGAAGGACAGGACTAATTGTGGTTTGAGCAAATGCTGGTTTTGGTTTCAGAGGGGCTGAAATCTGCTTCTAATTCGGGGGCAGCCAAAGTGTTGTGAAAATGGCTATTTTTGTCAGCAGGTGCCAGCCACTTCAAACCAGGACCAGAACCACTCAAAACACATACAGAAATAGATCCAAAGGGTGCTTTCTCTGCCCATCCATAACATCAGAAGCAAGGAGGAGGACAGATGGTACAGAAGAGATTTCCTTCTGAGCCCACCTGCTACAGCTGTTTCACCCTTCCTGTGCTTCCAGAGTCACCAGCTGGCCACGGCAGAGGATCTCCCCTCGCCCAGGCTGCCACCCAGCGGGACTCCTGTGGGCTGGAGAATCCAGCCTTACATTTTTTTGTGATCTGTTGTTGTGTTCACACCTCTTCAGTGCATTGCATTTCAAAACGATGATCTTTCTTGGTTTCTTATAGGACTTCTGTAGTGAGTCATCCCTAAAAAAACCAATGGTATGTAAACATACCCAAGCCCTTCTGAGAAAAGGAATCCCAGTTTTTAATTCCGCAAGACGCTGGTCCATCTCTGTGTCTAAATGTCCAGGCATGTTGCTTCAGGATGCGCGGGCCGGGTTTGCCTTTTTACTAACATAAATGCAGATTTTGACACACAGGTGCTGAGCGATTTGGGGAGGTATCTCTGATTCAGAAAAAAAAAGGGTTGTTTGACTATACATAGCTGGCCTCTGTCTTCCTTCAGGGATGCTCCCCCTTTTCCCCAGCGTCGCACTTTGAATAAGCGTCCAGAGACTTGGAAGCTTATCCAGATTTATCCAAATCTCTTTGAAGGAATGGATTAAGGCAGGAACCCTGGGACCCAAGCCAAGAAACCTCAACAGCACAAGTCAGTGAGAAACCAAGAGTCTGTCCAGGGAAGCTGGATAAAGAAAAATGAAGAAGCCATTGCAGGGACGTGACAGGAAGGGACTGTCTGTCTGGGGAAGGAGGGCTCTGTGGAGAGCTGAGTGAGGGGGATGAGAGAGCGGGGAGGGCATGAGACAAACTAGGAGGTCTAGGAGAAGGCACAGTGTGGTAGGCTCAGGCCACAGTTGCCTCAAGTCAAGCCTGTGTTATGGGTCTGTGACCCTGGCTACATATTTTCTGCAGAAAAATTATGATGGGAGGCTTCTGATACTCTTTGGCACTGGCTGCATCAGCAACACTAGTGGAGCAGTCTGTTATCCCAGCACAGATTTCCTTGTGGAAGACATAAATAAAGAAAGACATGAGAAAATCCTATGAAATAATAAATGGTCCCAAGGAAGAAAACCAGGAGGTTTCTATTCACCTTGTCCCATGACAAAGAACAAGAGGACATTTAATAAAATAATGAAATATGACAAAATAAGAACTGATGAAAGAAAATCCTTATTCATATAGCATAATCTAACATGGTGTCATTCGTTGGTATGAGACATCACTTTGTACAAGTTTTGAGAGAAGACTGAACAGAGAGCAAGAGATATAGACAAGTGGCAGTGTTTTATGAATCAGTGATGTTAAAGATGAGTAAAGGTGCTGGGAGTGTCTATGGGTTTGTTACAGTTTTTACTGCTTTGTTTGTTCTTTTTTCCAAGTAGATCAAAGTATTGCCTGTAGAGCAATGTGTTGTGAAGGGCAGATTGAACAACTTCAAGACATGGTGAGGGGTGTCAGTTGTGCAAGAAGGGCAGAGGGAAGGTCGCAGGAAAGGGAGACAGTGGTTGCCTCCACTGTCCTGTGGTCCAGCAGTCCTGCACTTTGGGAACCCCATGCTGCTGTGGGCTGAGATGGATCCTCAACCACCTAGAATGACTCCCAGAGGATGAGTTACCCTTGTCCAGCCACCTAGTTTGTTGTTGATGATGTTTGTTTGGCTTTGGTTTTATCTTAGCTGTTTCATTCATCTTTATTTTTGGTGGTTTATTTTTGCTACCCAAATTAACCAAACAACAGGCAAATAGGCTGTTTTACTGAATAAAATATACACGTCCCATGTTCTGGGCTTCTAAAAATGGGTGGGAGCAGAAGTAAACATCATTGATTTAGACTTTTTTTTTTAACAATTGGTGTTTTCGTGACTGAGGTTGGAGACTGCCTTAAAGCACAAAAGCTAAAGTAATTTCAGAGTAGACTTGAAGCTCAAAAAGCATGTCTTCACATAAAAAAAGATAAATCAATACACAGGTGAAATAGGCACTCAGCTTTGAAGGTAGACGCTATTTTTTATTTTTCAGAGCCTCTGTCTCAGAGCATGGTGGTGGGGGATCTTCTCGCAGGTTCACTTCTTGGGACGTGAGAAAGCCCAGTTCAAAGACCCAGCTGATTTGTAGTAAGCAGGGAGGAGTCCCTTGTGGTTGTACAAGTGCTTGCTGCATCTACCAAGTATGGGGAACAGCAGTACAACGCTAATATGGGGAGGGGGGAGAAGGGTGGCAAGAAGGGAAGCTACTTCCAAATATGAAGGAAAAAAACATTCAAACTGTTTGTCTTAGAACTATTCTTCTGGTTAACGTTTAACCTTTCGCTTTTCCAAAGTAATGTTCTTGTTATCGGCTCCATTGCTGAAGGTCACATATAGAATAAAAGTCATATCTTAAACATGAATAAATAACACAAGCAGAAATTAATTGAGTGTAAGTGACTCATGACATTTAAGGTTTTCTTTACCTACCAATGTAAGCAAATGGTGTAAGCATGTCCCTTTTTTGTCCCATGAGCTGAAAAGAAAGCAAGTGAGCCAGAAATGACCTATTGTGCTGCAAATGCACTCGAGCTCCATTAGGAAGGCTCTCCTCCTCAATCTTGCTATTCTAGGAAGCAAAGAGCTGTAGGATGAGGGGATATGTGTGCCCTGGCAGGAGACATGCTGGGGAGTAGGGGAAGGCTCCCTGCTCGTGTGGAGCACTGGTAAAGCCTTTGAGTTGCCCTGTGCCATAGTGAATGATAGCTGTGAATTTGACTGATGCTGGGAGCTCTCTGATAAGAGCCCAGGGGATAAAAACAAATGCTTTTGAGGAATTCATGACCAATAAATAAATCATTTCATTAAAGCAAATAAATGCAATGCATATGGTTTACCTCCTGTGTCTGGGTGTCTCAACAGCTAAGAAGATTTGATCATGCAAAGGGGAAGTTAACTAAAATCAGCAAAGAGTGTAGTTCAGATTTTCTTTATGGCAAACCCCTGACTGTGCTTATTTATGGCTTAAAGTAGCCTTACTGTTTCGTAAGGTAGAAACAGGGATAGAGAAGAAGCAAATGCTGCTGCATAAGGATTTACAACAAAGACACCTGGCTCATTGATGTGGTTCATAAATACACGTTTCTGTTGCAAAGTCCAAAGGTATCAAATATTTCTCATCTAAGATCCAGACACTAGGAAGGCCCTGCTTTATAATGCCTGAGGTGTAATTCTTCTGTTTGTATCAATTATTTGTACATTCTAGGGGAAATAAAGGAGCAAGTTCTCTTTTGCTGAGCAGACAGTTGTTTTCTGTAGAAGGCATAGAAGCAGTGACTGCTTGTCTCATAGATTTAAGTGAATCCAAGACAATTCTTAAGATAATTGTCAATAATTAAATAGGATTTATTTATCCAGCTCCTTTGGTACTCTTTAGTGTGCCCTACACAGCTGATAAGGCAGTTTTAAGGAAAAAGAAAGCGGAAAACAGTATTGTCCAAGCAATCTGCTTTCTAGATAATTTATGAACTGCTTCTCTCATGATTAAGTTTTGATGGGCTCACTTTCTGCTTTTTATTTATGGTGGCTTGCAAGGAATCTATGGATGATACAGTTTTCACCTGAACTGGATGAAAAACCTTGTGTATTGAGGGTTTGTGCCTATGGACAGCCATCAGAGGGAAATGTTAGTGAAGAGAAGGTAGAGCGTTCTAGGCACTGCTCTCATTTTAAGGCCCACTATTGTAACATCTGGGAAATAGGAGCGTAACTTGCTTTGCTGTGGGGTGAAGATTGCTCTCACCCGCACATTGCAGTTATAACCCAGTCTGCACATACCAAAGGGTACAAATGGTTTCTAAAGGCCTTTCTAAGGAGCTTGGAAATAAAGTGTCAGAGCATTCAAATGCCCATATACTTCTTAATAGCAATTATCATTTTTCTAAAGGAGTCTCATTTTACTTGACCTTTTGCTCTGCGTGCTGCAAAGTTAAGTCAATAAATTAAAATCCAGCTTTGATGATGAAGAGTCATGGTATACTCCTGGAAATGAAAGCAGCTGTCACAAATGGCATTTATTTATTTATTTATTAGGAAATAAGCACTGGCAAATAGACAAATGAGTTTCTCTATTTCTCCTAATCTGAGTCAAGTTTGATTTTTAAGCTGATAAGAACAGTACTGTTGCAAAGTCTCAGAAATATAAACGCCGAAGAAATAAGACCCCTTTCTTCAACAATAGCTCTCACCATGTCACAGCCAACATTTGGGCTCCTGCAACAAGCTGGCGGGTTGGAGGAGTGGAGGGGTGGGCTCCTTTGCATTTCTGAGACCACTACCAAGCCTGTGCTAACATACACCACAAAGAACCACCCTCATGAGCTTAGCCGTACTTTTCTTTCTGAATAGGAAATTCAGTATTTTTTTGCCTGCTTTGGCTCTCAGACAAGTTTTATTTCTTCCCTCTTCCAAGAAGTTTGACTCTATTTTCTAGACCAGGATCTAGAAATAACAACTACTTCTGGCATAGTCTCTGATTTCTGAAGAGAAAGGAGCTGTTCAGCGCTAATGCTGTGGTCCAAGTCACTGTCTATCACACTTCCTTGCTCTATTTTCACTTTTCTCATGTAACATCACATCATCTCACTTAATACATTTGTTTCTGATTACTGGCTGTGTATAATGGCCCAGCACAATGCCTTACAGTATGCTATGGCTTCATGCCATGGGAAAACATACTCACAATTTTTATGACCCCAGTGCAGCAATGATGCATTTTTTAAAAAACAGAGGAACATATAAAGGAATTATTTTGTAGCAGGATTAAGCATCATTACTCACAGCAGACATATACATTGGAACTCATTAAGCCTTTGCTTTGTTATTCTTGGTATTTCAGAACATGTACTATAAGTCTTTTGGTTCTTTCCAATTCTGCTACATAAAATCCCTTAAAATTAGGCAGTACTAGGCCATAAAGCTCTTGATCTCAGAAATTTGGGCCAGATTTTTCCCTCCTTGTCAATCTCGAGTGAATCTGCAGGCAAGAGATTTATTTTTTTTTAGCTTTAGATGGTCCAAAAATATGCTGAAGGAATGATAAGGAAGGTGGCGAAGAACAGCAGAATGGGTGGGTTACAGCAAATGAGTACACACAGCCTACAGATCCCTTTTGCCATTCCAAACTACAAAAAAAAAAAAAAAAAAAAATCAAATTGTGAAGAGTCTGGGTGGACAGATGGATGGGGTGGGGAAGAAAATGTCAGAGCAAGCCCCTGGCTATTTCTCATTTCATTTCACTCAGTGGCAATATGTCAAAAACAGGGAGAAGAAAAGGGAACATTGAAATTCGAGGGAGAGGGAGGATGTGTGTGAAAAATTCCATAAAATGTGGTTGCCCTTCAAAATCTTCTGCACAGAAACAACTGCAACATTTTCATGGGTTCTTCCCCTTACTTTTTAGGAGGACATTGCTCTCAGAGGAAACAGGCTGAGACCAATAGTGCAAACGCCTCTCAGAGTTCTGCTACCCATGGTCTAACTCCAGAAGACCTGCTGGCAATGATACATGGGGATCAACCTCAGCTTTGGTGTAACTTCACTGACATCACCAAGGCTAAGCTACAGCAGAATTTATTCCCCTGAGAGGAAATTCTCTATTTTAAGATGAAAAGAATACAGAAGCAAAACGGGAAGCAGAATCCAGTGAATGACTCCATTCATGCGGATGGAAAGTTTTGGTAGGGTGGATTGAACCCTGAACTGTCACTGCTGCTTTTTCTCCTTGGCCTTTGTCCTGGAGACATCTTGGAAGAAGAGGTTATTACACACACACAAATAATCCCTCACTCAACATACCAGTGGCATTACCCACCTCTGGCCTCCCACACGCTGTCATACTCTTATCAGGACACTCACACACATGCTAGCGTCAGAATCCTTTGGTAGCTTCATAGAAAAGCAAAGCCAGTCTTATGGGTCAGGACCTGGTAACGTGAAGTGCTGGAGAAATATGTGCACAGACAGATAAGCATGAGGCTAAGGATAGTGCCTGCCTTCTGGGACTGCCTCTGCTTTAATGTCATCCAGAAGACAAGCTGAGAACATAAAGATCCCCATGGGCTACTTTTACTGAGCTAGAAGTCCCTAGGGCTTTACGGGATGACTGAAATGGAAGCTTTGAACCCAATCTGTCTAGCAGATCTCCCAAGTACTTCTTAAAACACCTCCATGTTGAGTTTCAAAGCTCTTTGCATATGGGTTGACTTCGTTGCTCAAAAAGCCATTCAGTGAAAGCTATGTTTCCTGTGTGGTAAGGGGAAATCAGATGTGCTCAACCACATTTCTGCTCCATCAGCCTTCATTTGAGGTTCACCTTACTATTTTCACCACTTCATACATGTGACTCAGCAGTCAGAGCACCAAGCTTTTTCACATATCCCAGATCCAATCTGCTTTGTGTGTAGGGGTTTTCAGGTATAAACTGTAAATGCAGATTTGAAAGTTGGCTCTGGAAATTTAGCTGAGGAAAAGAGATTGCGTCCTAACTGAGTTGGCTTAACCAGTATGAGAAGGAGTGTTTCTTCTACACTGTCTGACAGAACACTTTTTCCCGAGAATGGGAGTTCTCTGCAGAGATTCACACAGTGAATGTGATTTGGGCAGACAAATAATATTCTGGTACAATCATTGCCTCCTGTGGGCTAAAAAAAATAAAATACTGGATAAGATCCCACCTCCTGGCTTTGCATTTGTCAAGAATAGGAACTATTAGTCTTTAAAAGAAATAACACATAGTAGCCAAGGAGAGCTATGTGAACTGGCATCTAATCAATGTTTCATAGCAGGGATGGGTTTTTTTTCCCCACTTCATTTTTTTTAAATTCTGAGAACTGTCATTAGTAACCAAGATTTTACTGTTCCAAGCTGCTCTCCATGCCTTCTCATGCAGGGACACCCCAGTCTTCTGAATGGATTTGCCTTCTTCCTTTTAGGATAACAGTCTGTATCCTACCAAAGACAGATTCCCAGAGAGGTGATGTGCAAGAACCGGGAAGCCTTCTTGCCACCTCTAGAAGGCAGGGACAGTCAGAGCCCCTCTGATTTTTCAACTTTAAAATAATCTCTCTGCATCCTCTGACTGCCCTTATAAATGTGAGACCAGCTCCTCCTTCAGCAGCACCAACAGGTACTACTCCTCAATTGCCTCACAGCTTGTGCAGTCATTTAAAAACACTGTCAGGTGGTTTGCATCTGTTTTCCCCTGTTTGCAGCAGTGTAAACTACTACATAATGTAGCACTTGAGGTGATGGTCTAGTGGCTAGAGAGATGTTAGGATGAAGGTTGGACTTGATGATCCTGGTGGTCCTTTCAAACCATAATGATTCTATGATTCTATGAGGTGATGAGCCAGCTCTGACTTCCATAAATTTCAGTGATGGCATGAACAGTTTTAGACTATTCATGAACTTTGTAACTCTAGCCTCAGAAAATCATGTCCCCAGGTTCATTTATTATCAGCCCAAATTTTGGGTATGAGGCACTCCTGCATGGAACACCTGGAACAGTACTTAAATAATTTGTCTTTTTCATTTAACTAACAGCAAAGAGGCTGTTGGAGTGTCCCAAGGAAGCACCAGCCATATACACAGTGTTGCTGTCATGGCCCTAACAGCCTGGTCAACTATATCATACTGTGGGAGCAGGCAGCTCACCCCACTCTCTGGGTCTCCTGGTATTTCTCACATGGGGACAGTAGGTTTTCTAGGAGTGCAGCCTCTTGCACCAATATCCTCCCGACCCAATATACCTGCAGCCAAACCCTGAAGATCTACCATAGGTTGGAAAGCCACTTAGGGCTGGAGTTGTTTTATCATGTGTGAACTGACAGGGTCAATGTTTGTGCACAGGTCCTGAAAGAAGCAGAAATAAGTGGTCATCGGGTCAGAGCTAGGTTTCTGACTGATTTAATTGGTGTGTGCTGAATTTCCTTGCTGTTGTTGATGGTCATTTTTAGGTTTTTGATAGATAAGACTTCACCTAGGCTCCCAGAAAAAGTATGTTCCTTCGAGAGCCTGAAATGCCACCTATTCATAGAATCATAGAATCATTTACGTTGGAAAAGACCTCTAGGATCATCTAGTCCAACCTTCATCCAGCATCTCCCTAACTCCTAGACCATGTCCTGAAGCACCACATCTACCTGTTTTTTGAACACCTCCAGGGACGGTGACTCCATCACCTCCCTGGGCAGCCTGTTCCAATGGCTAACCACTCTTTCAGTAAAGAATTTCTTCCTAATATCCAATCTAAACCTCCCCTGGTGCAACTTGAGGCCATTACCTCTTGTCCTGTCATTAGTTACTTGGGAGAAGAAAGCAGTACCAGCCGTGCTACAACCTCCTTTTAGGTAGTTGTAGAGAGCATTGAGGTCTCCTCTCAGCCTCCTCTTCTCCAAGCTAAGCAATCCCAGTTTCCTCAGGCGCTCCTCATATGACATATTCTCCAGACCCCTCACCAGCTTTGTTGCTGTTCTCTGCACCCGCTCCAGCACCTCAATGTCCTTCTTGTACTCTGGCACCCAAAACTGGACACAGTGCTCAAGGTGCGGTCTCACAAGTGCCAAGTACAGAGGCACTATCACCTCCCTACTCCTGCTGGTCACACCGTTTCTGATACAGGCCAGGATGCCGATGGCCTTCTTGGCTACCTGGGCACACTGCTGGCTCACATTCAGCCGGCTGTACACCAGCACCCCCAGGTCCTTTTCCACCAGGCAACTTCCCAGCCACACTTCCCCAAGACTGTAGCGTTGCTGGGAGTTTTGTGCCCGAAGTGCAGGACCTGGCACTTGGCCATGTTACCTCATACAATTGTCTTCAGCCCGTTGATCCAGCCTGTCCAGATCCCTTTGCAGAGCCTTCCTACCCTCAAGCGGATAGTCACTCGCACTTAATGTCATGTCATCTGCAAATTTACTGAGGGAGCACTCAATCCCCTCATCCAGGTCATCAATAAAGATATTAAACAAGACTGGTCCCAGAACTGAGCCCTGGGGGACCCCACTTGTGACCAGCCGCCAACTGGATTTAACTCCATTCACCACAACCCTCTGGTCTCGGCCATCCAGCCAGTTTTTAACCCAGCAAAGAGTTCATCTGTCTACGCCATGAGCCACCTTCTTGTTCAACAGGATGCTGTGGGAAATGGTCTCAAATGCCTTACTGAAGTCCAGGTAGATAACATCAACAGCCTTGCCCTCATCCACTAGGCAGGTCACCTGGTCATAGAAGGAGATCAGGTTGGTCAAACAGGACCTGCCCTTTGTGAACACATGTTGGCTGGGCCTGATCCCCTGGTTGTCCCGCACTTGCTGCGTAAGTGCATCCAAGATTAACCTCTCCATAATCTTCCCTGGTACTGAGGTCAGGCTGACCTATGGCACAACATAGTCCCAGTAAAACATTCTATTATAGCCACAAAAGCCTATTTTGTCTGTCCAAAAGCAGCTGGTGAAGTGCTGGGTCCTGAGTT
>VZZY01004357.1:116-10197 GCA_013400335.1 Eurystomus gularis
AAAATATTCTTTCTTGTCCTTGCATCATCAGGGAAGGCTTTTTTGCTTGTTTATCTTAATTCTTTATGGGATCTCTTTTCTTACCTCTCTAGATTACAGGTATACTTTTCTTCTTTTTGTCAGGTTGCCTAAAGCTTCTGTCATGAAAGAAACATGTGCATCAGTGCCTGAATGAGAGAAGCTGCTATTTTAAGGAAAGAACGTACAATATTTCAGAGGGCTTTCTCATCATCACTCCAAATTATAGTTAAAGCTGCAACCACTGCAACCAATAATGTGCCCCATCATCCTTCTTTTAATAGGAAAAAAGAAAGGCTTTGAAAAAACTTCATCTAAAATAAAGTATAATGAAATCCTTTGGGTTATATTCAAGTTACTAAGTAATGTGGTCTGGTGGTGCTTTCTTGTTGCTTAACACTGGAGTACATTGGTAAATGTAAAGCCAGAATCCAGGGGTTAACAGCAGAATGCTTGTGGTTGTAGCTGTTTAGTATTGGGCTCCTGACAGGGGCCCAATTAATTTATATAGCTACCTTTTCCTATATATGCCCTTCAGCAGAGAAAGTAATCTGTCTGCTCTCAACACTTGGCTTTTTAGTAAAAATTTTTATTTTTATTTTTCATTTATGGCAAATGGAGACTGAATGTGTGTTCTTTTGATAGTCATAGCCAGCGCAGTGTTTATCCCCAGGCAAATTATTCTTACAGTCTTAAACTGAGTTTGAGGGTGTCAGTAATCCAAGTGGGCAAAAGCTCAAGAGAATGACTATTACAAATGTGCCTAGCATTTCAGTGTGCAATACCATAGGGCACCTTACATGGCGAGTAAAGTCATAAGCTGTGTCTCAGGTATAAATGAACACAACAAAATATGACACCAGGGTAGATAAAGGGTTGTGAGAAAGCCATATGGGGAGGATTATAGGGCTGCTTGCCTGGGTGAAACATTGCATGCCATGTGCTCTAGCTTCTGTAGCAAGGATTTTTGCAATTCCTGACACCGTTGTCCACTCACTTTGGGAAGTGCTGTCTGCCTTTATGTGCCCCCATCACATCTCATGGTGGGTAGTAGAGTTTGTCCCCTGTGCAGCACTGGTTTGGAAGGGAGGCTTTCCCTGTCTCATGGTAGGGAGTGGATCCCATAGGTCCCAGTGCATTGCCTCTGTGACAGCGTCAGCTTGAGCGCCTCCTTTTCCTTCTTCAGCATTCCCCTGCTGGCTAGGGAAAAGCCTTTCTCTATCTCCTTCTTTGTTCCAAGCAATTTTTTGGCTGGGCTGATACTCTGAATCACTTAACAGCCAGCTGTTGCTCACATGGGACGGTGAGGCAGGGGAGAAGGCACCATGCCATAGTGCTTGAGCATTGAGAAATACCTTGGTCTGGGACTGCATAGTGAGTGGTTAATCTTGAGGTACAGAGGGGGTGTGGTATAGCTAGTGGTGATGCTGCCTTAGATCTTGGTGGGGCAGCAAATTGGGAGACCTGTGTTCTCCCATCCAGTTTTTCCCCTTCCTCATTTTTCCTGTTAAGGGTAGTACTTGTAATTTGGAGAGTAGAGACAGAAATATGCATCTTGATCTCTACATGAACCTGACTTTTTTGTTGTGCTGCTGAAGTGGAGTTCCTGCTTGGGAACACTCAAGGACTTTTCCCCATCCCCACTCACGCAAAGCAGTAGTGGGCTGTTTGCAGGTGACTGTCATGGGGGCAGAGCAGTGCTGGGACTCCAGTCTCCACCTCCTGAAGGAAAAGGAGATACTATAGCAGTGTGAAGCACTAGCATGTCTTGAGCAGCTGTAGTGCCACTTTTTGGAGGGAAAGTGAGCTTTGTGAGCATATTGTGTAATCATATGGTGATAATACCCAACTGCGGGTGCCTGGAAACTGATTCTGCAGTGTCTGAGAAGGTTTCCCGTCAATGGTGGGAAACTGAGGCCTATCCTCTGGGCCCTCATTATGGCTTCAAGCACTTCTTAGAAGGGAAGTCTGAATGGCACTTGGGGTGAGTTGCCAAGTTCATGACTGCTTCATTTGGCATGCAAGTGCCAGCAAGCGTGCCCAGTCACTCTGCTTTGTGAGTCACTCAGTTTCCAGGGCTGAGAGAAGTTTTCATAAGTCTCAGCCTGCTTTCTTCTGCCTCTGCTTCCGGCTCTTTAAAGGACGACTTTATTTACTCTGTGCCTGATGGCTTCTGTGATTGCCTTAGTGGTACCCCTAATAACTGGCAGTATTACTCTGCTTACAGTATCTGATTGTGAAAGCTAGGGGAATTTGCAGAGCAAAAATGTGAGAGTGCAATGCCAAGCATTCTAGCTGGGCTGTGTGCAATAGTCTGGAACAGTACTGGTGATCTACGTTAAAGCCTGGTACTATCCACTGGAGCTTGAGCCTTCTGGTTAGGTTTATTCAGAAGCTGAATTGAAGTTTTATGCTGGCTGGTAGTCACTTGTTCATTATGATTCCTTGCAGTTGTGGCTGTTCTTGTTCACTACGATGTACATGATCAGACTTTTGTGAAGTGAAGGAGTGTTGACCTCCTGACCTTGTGACTGACCCAGGTGCCTCTTCTGTCTTTTTGCTTTCTTGTAGACAGAAAGCAGCACTTATAGTCCTTTCTCTGTGCTGGCTGATGACTACTTCCATTTCATTTCTCACCACAGTGGTGTCTCCTTCCATTTTTACTTCCTGACTAATGACAAGGCGGAACCCTGTTTTGTTTTCCCTCTTGTTTTACTTTGCTTATTCATTTTCCTATGTTCTTACAGGGTCTGTTCATACTCGCTTTTGCCCTGTACCTTCTTTACCAATCAGTGCTGTATCATGTTTGTTTTCCCTTCTTCCCGTGGTCTTCAGGAGAGTTTTTATGGTCTATAATTCAGGAGTGCATTTCAAGACTGTCCTATAGGATCTGGAGTTGTAGCACTGTGTTTCCAAGGTCTGAGATATCCTTCAGAATCTCAATATGCTGCAGAAGAGTCTAAAGAGCTCTTTGCAGTGTACTTGGTTTGTTGGTCTGTGCTTGTAAACTAGACTGGTGGTAGCACTTTGCTGGACTGCTCCCTGATCTGTGGCCCGGGTTTGAGGTAGAGAACTGTTGTCTGGGATAAGCCATTGTATTTAAGATTAACCTCAGTCTTTAGTGTCAGATATTCATAGGCAATGTGCTTCCCATAAATTCCTTCAAGCAGCCTGCTCTGCATTTGGCAGTCAGGCAGGCTTCTTGGATCAGCACACATGCACACAGCCTCAGAACTGAGGTTAGTTATCTGCTGGCTAAAGGCTTACCAGATACTTGAGTGCATCAGGAAGCCTGTCTTTGTACTTGGACATGCAAAGGCTACCTTATGCTGTCTGTGCAGACAGGTAGAAACTGTTTGTGTCCATCATTCCAGTAAGGGCCGCAGCAGTAGTGGGGTACATTCTGTAGCTAATGGAGGTCATGATGGCAGCTAGTGTAAAGTGACTTGTCAGGATTCAAGCAGAATCCACTTTGCCCTATCTGTTCTCCCATCCTGAAGAATTGCTCAGGGCTTGAGTACAGCCCTGTACTCTAGTATTCCTGGGGATCTTGTGAGGCACATTTTGCAGTGGAATAAACTTAAAGTCTGATTCTGACTTCCTGATGGCTGTGGCTTATGAGAGATTGTAAAAGCTAATCTAAAGAAAGAAGCTTTTTCCTTCTCCGTGTTTAAGAGTATGCCCTGGAACCACAGGGCAAGTGTGACATGCAGAATTTCTTCCCTTATTTTCCAAGATATTGCATGTGTTTCTCTGCTGCTTAAGACAGAGGATGATGGGGCTGTGAGGGGTCTGAACTGTGTGTCTGTCTGCCATGTGCTACATCCCTGTAAAAATGTATTTCTACCTGCTCCAGCAAGCCTGCCTGCCAGCTGTGTTTTGTGTTGCTTGTTTGGTATCTCGTTCTGAGCAGGAAGTTCTCCTAAGGTTCTGTGGCCCCCTCTGGACTCAGTGTCATGGCAGTTTCTTTGATGAAAGGTGCCTTGCTGTGCTGAAGTGAGAGGTGTAAAGGTAAAGGCAATTGAAACCCTGCTGTCCTGCTCTGCTTCAGCAAAATGATGCCAGCTTTTGACTTGATAAATGGTAGAAGCTGAATAAGCATCCTCCCTGGAACATGGCTTGCTTGGGCTGTGCTGTGCTGCTGGTTTCAGCAGATACTTGGGTGATGAGCTGAGGTGGCATTACTGTTGAGAAGACCCAGTGTTGCCTTTCAGGAAGAGAAAGCCAAGGCCAATCTTTTTGTATTTCTAATTAATGAAAATTGACTTTTGACCTCAAGAACTGAGAAAAAGAATGGTCAAAGAGGACTCTGTGTGAGCAAAGCCACTTTAGGAAAAGTCCATGCTGGCAAGCTCTGAGTGAAGTGACCTGCTGGCTTGGCACAATGTTTTCTTTAAGCCCTGTGGTGTAGTGGCCTTCTGTAAATGTCTGTACTTACCCAGCTGTGTCTCACTCTCCCCCAGCAAAGCAAGCTGAACTCCTTCCTGTGGACGATCAAGAGAGATCCCCCATCTTACTTCTTTGGAACCATCCATGTCCCATACACACGTGTCTGGGATTTCATCCCAGAGAACTCCAAGAAGGCCTTTCAGCAGAGCCATATTGTGTACTTTGAGCTGGACCTCACTGACCCCTACACCATCTCAGCACTCACTAGCTGCCAGCTACTGCCACAGGGGGAGAACCTCCAGGATGTGTTGCCCCATGACATCTACCACCGGCTCAAGCGGCACCTGGAGTATGTCAAGCTCATGATGTCATCCTGGATGACCCCAGACCAGCGGGGCAAAGGGCTATACGCAGACTACCTCTTTAATGCCATAGCTGGCAACTGGGAGAGGAAGAAGCCAGTGTGGGTGATGCTGATGGTGAACTCTCTGACAGAGGTAGACATCAAGTCACGAGGCGTGCCTGTGTTGGATCTGTACCTGGCTCAGGAAGCAGAGCGGCTGAGGAAGCAAACGGGCGCTGTGGAGAAAGTGGAGGAGCAGTGTCACCCACTCAATGGGCTGAACTTCTCCCAGGTGAGGTGGACTGGTGTGCAGGGTGCCAGGCTGGCTGGTTGGGTGGATACTGCAGCAGCAAGAGCATGGGCTGGGGTGTGGAATACATGCTCTCTACCCAGAGACTTGTGTCTGTTCCCTGCAGCCTGTGCCTCTGCCTGTGCCTCAGAGTTTGCTAGCTGTAGGAGTTCAGGCACATCTTAAATACATTTAGACCTGGCCTGGGGAGACCCCTGTCCTCTTCCCTGGGCTGCCTTGAGACACTGGACCTTCAGATGTCTGCTGTCTGACCCTGCCTGAGCTGTCCTGCAGAAGCCTGGGGCAGGCTGGGGCTTGGTATCTAAACTTTCAGTTGTAATAGCTAGTTAAGAAGAAAGGTGTGATCACTTGCAGGAAGCAGGGGTGCTGTGAGTAAAGCTGAGATGTAAGCACTGGTTGGAAAAGCATCCCAGTGGACCTCTCGGTACCCTGAGAAATAAGGGCCCATCCTCTACATTGGGAAAAGTNTGGTTTTAAAGTTTGTTTTTTTTTTTTTTTTTTTTCTTCCTTTGAGACTAGGGGAGGGGCAGCACAGCATGGCTTCCTGGACGGAGCTTGAGAAGCTAGTGGAGGCCCTTGTGCAAGTGTTCATTGTTCATTCAGTGTCACACCAGGCATGTAGAATGGCCTTTGTGTTTATGTGTTGGGGGCTCTGCTCTTTGAACTAAATACACCAGGGAGCAGCGTCTGTTGCTGTATCTGCCTGCCCAGTGGAATCATAAACAAGCATAAGCTTGCTCTCTGGCCCAGGGTACTGATGCTCCAGGGAGGTGCTTGTTTGGGGAGAAGTGATGTTTGCTTAGGAATAGGTGAGGCCTGCTGGTGCAGCACACCCTGGTAGCCAGAGGTGGAGGGACCTTTGGTTTCAACTGATGCCTGGCCCTTTGCTCTGAATCCTGAAACCTGTCCTGTCATTGATGCAGTTTCCTTTTGCTGGAAGCAAAAGAGCAGAAGAAAAGATAAAGCCCAGAAAGGGCAGGGAGAGCAGTTTGGAGCAGATATCAGAAGTGCTTCTACCCTGGCCAGTCTTGCTGGGGGACCACAGTGCAGGCAATAGCGTGGCAACCTAGGGTGCATCACTTAGGTAGTTCTTAACTGCAAGCAGGGTATCTGCACTCCTTTTCCTGTGTTTGGAGCTGGGCAGGCTCATTTGCATCTCTGATATTTTGCTTAATTGTGCTTTGAATACTTGTGCTGTTGCAAGTCCCATCTCCTCCACCTCTTATCTGATTGAGGCTTTATTAACATTATTGCCCATGTTTTTATTCTGCTGATACTGCATGATAGAAATGGTGTGGTGGGGGCATGTGCCTTCTCCACTTACATGTAAGGAAGTGGTAGGGAAGCTGAGAAGTATAGATTGCAAGTCATACCCCCATTAAGCTCGTGCAACTGTTGACACTTACTTTAGGCCTTCACACAGCTTTCTTCAAACAGTGGCTGTTGCTGTGCTGTTTTGCAGGCAGAATAAATACCATGTGAGCTGGGAAGCTGCATGAGGTGGGGAAACAGAGCTGCAACATCCAGAGTTGCCCAAGCTGGTGACATTTATTCAGAGAGCCCAGCTAAGAGGGTCAGTGTAGCCAGAACTGCAGGAGAAATTTAACTCTAGATGGGAAAATCACAGCCTGGGATTACCCTGAGGTGGGTGGAGATGTGCATCAAGCAAGCTATCATTCCTCCCATGCCTGTTCACTTCCGGGGCAGAAGGAGCATGCTGTCCCTTGTGGGGAGCACATCTGCAGCAGCTACTGCACCGCAAATTCACACCCTCGCTTCTGCCCAATACTGGATTTCCAAAACAGGCAGCTCGAGGAAAAGAAGAACCAGGGGCAGATGATTTTTATGTTTCTAAGGAAATTTCACAGTTGTTTCAGAACCTGACTTGTGGACTATCATTGTTGGCAATTCTGTAAATCTTTATTTCAGAGCTTTATTGTCAGTTTGTTCAGGCAGTTGAGTTTATTATGTGTTTAGTATAAGCCAGACAAAGACTTTGAAATAGGCTCTTTTCTACTTCCTTTGGCACTGTGCTGCTGTGCTACTGGGACCACCCAGTATCAGACCAGTTCTGTGTCTGCCTTTCAAGTAAGCAAATGCACAGGGACAACTTACAAACTTCTGCTGGGCAAAATGGGGACAGAAAACTATACGGAATGGTCTAATCCTGTGCAATTAATTTTTTTTTGGTGCAGCAGAGTCACACAGAGATTATTTACTTGGCAGCTAAGCAAGTTTAGTGCTCTCAGTTTGTTTCTGTGTAGAGTTTGCTCTTTCACATACAACATGGCTGTACTACCTGCTGAGAGACTCCCAGGCCACTCACAAGAAACGCATTGTTTTTAGATTTAGCTTCATCCCTTTTTTGATCCACACTATTGGACAAGGCCTGGTTAGTTGGATACAGGTGAAGGTCTGGAACAGTTTATCAGATTGTCTCCATGGCGTTGCACAATGCTCAGTGTGATAAATGATGTAGTCTCAAGCAAGATTCCAATTAAAGTTTGCAATTTATTAAAGGAATAGAGGCAAGCAAACAGCGCTGGCTACGCCCGGAGTCCCTGCTCCACCAAGACGGCGCCGTGCAAACAAGGCAACTCCTTATATAGCTTAGCCTTACTTACATTTACTTACACTTACTTCCACAAACACTCCACCTCTGGGTTGCGCATGTGTCCTAGTTCTTCCAGAAACTTCTCTGAAGTTGCGCAGGCGCAGCAGTTCCTTTCTGGTTCCGAAGCCGTGCAGGCGCAGCAGTTCCCCTCTGGAAACCTCCCCAAACTTCCCCAATGACCGAGGGATCCCCCCAGGCAATGCGCCTCTGACCAAGTCTCTCACTGCTCATGCGCCGCAGCAGACATGCTGTGCAGCACAAATGAGTTTAGCAACAAAACGCAGCAGCCTGCTTCCCTAAGCCTGCGGCTATACAAGAACAAACAAAACAGCCACAGGTCACATTTCAGTCTGTGGCCCCAGCATTAGTCCACACTGACACGAATCAGGTGAACACATTTCACACTCAGTAAGTGCAAAGTGCAGACAAACCCAAGGTGGAAACTTCCTTCTTTTTGTGAGAAGAGAGAGGAAAAAAGTAAAAACCCCCACACATACAACAGCTAATACTGCCAGTCATGGGGTTGTCTTTCTTTGGCTGTATTTGGCCAGTTTTCTCTTTATCTTTTGTTTTATTACTCTTATTTTACCTGCCAAATCTCTCTGTTCTTGCTCAACTCAGGCTGGCTGCCCGCCCACATTGCCAGGCAATAAAAGTATCATTTCTAGATGGTACACAACAATGTGTACACAATCTGTGAAATACTTTACTGCCTCCTCAATCCCCCTTTTATTCCAAGATCTATGCAAATTTAGGGAGTATGGAGAGATTAGTCTGTCTCCATGCCAGGGCCATGGCATTTATTTTCCTATTTGATTCTGTTTCTATCCTAGTTTGTCGAAAAGACTTATTTTCTCTTGCCCCACCTTCTTTCATGGGTAGTTCTTCTCTTGTTGCAATACCCTATAAAGATGCAGGTCTCATTCATAGGAGCATCTAGGCTTCTAGCAGATAAAAGACTTTGTAGCTATATATAATCTGCCACTGCTGTATACTAGCCCTGGAGCCAGTCCCTCACAGCTCCCAACTGTCCCTTTTCAAGTTATGCATGTGCTTATGTGTTTGCTGGATTGGGGGCATTAGTACTCTAGCCTGAAGCCCATGCGGCTTTGCTGTTGGCTCCAGCTGTACTGTCATGAACATCAGGGTGGTATTGGCTCAGAAAATGAGCTAACCTTGGCCTGTACCACGCCATGCACTTGTAGACAGACAGTGCTTTGGCACACTAAAGTGGTGTCCAGCCTGTGTTTCTCACAGACCAGTCTGAGCTTGAACACAAGAAGTTTGGACTTGTATCTACCCTCTGTATGGGACTGAGGCTTAAGCATGTAAACACTGTCCAGCCAAGACCCGTGCCAGTTTGGCTTCTCCAAGCATGGCACACTTGATGGATAAATCTAGCTGTTAGCTGTCCTTGATTTGAGAATTGTTTTCCCCACATGGCTTTCCTGCGTCCAGACCATGCCATAGCAATCTGTTCCTTCCAGAGCATCTGAATACATGAGTACCTCTTCAAAAGTAGTTTTCAAAGCTGCTTGGGTGGCAGTAGAAAGCAGGGAGGCACTAAGGACTGGCTCCAGTTAAGGGACTGAGCATTTCAAAGTCTTTGTCTTTTGCATCTTTTAGCCACTTCCTAATACAGTTAGTTGCAGATAGAAAATGAAGCAAAAGCCTCTAGGATTTATCATTTTGCATTAACTGGGACATTAGTTGTTCATGTTTCTACTCAAAGAGCAACCGCTGGCAAGCAACAAAGTGCTAAAAGGTTCCTGCATTTCTCTAAATAGACTTCCGAGCTCTTCCAAGTTCTGGACTGCTAACATGACACTGTGAGAGCTGTAGACTCCTGCTTAGCAAATACCACCCTCCTGATATAACAGCCACATAATTTTTCTTGCTTAATCTATATACCCACTTGGTTGAACGGGCCATGCTTGGTAGCCTCTGGTGTAAGATCATTGTTTAAGGACCAACCCCCATCTGTAGGGAAAGTAGGAAGACAAGACACCACTGCCTTGTTATGTGTGGAGTGGAATGTTGATTCGTTTGGGGTTTTTTACCCTACTAAGGAAGTTAGAGAAACAGCAGTGATGGCTTGAAATTCGGCCCAAAAGATATGGTAGGAAATAGGAGAGAATTATGCTGGTCTCCTCATTTCAAACAAAGGATGTTTTTGCTACATTGAGTTGATCAATTGTAATGTTTGTGTTCAATTTCTGGGGTGATGAGGTCAGATCTGACAGTATTTCCATTCATGAGATGCTGGTTCAGGCTCACCTTTGACAGCATGTGTTGGTTTAGTAAGAGCTGCGGCTGCAGCGTGGCTGGAGCTGCATGGCCGCACCGCTCCCCGCCCCCTCCCCTCTGCAGCGGGTCGTGGACAGAGAAAAAGAAAAAAAAAGGTTTA
>VZZY01004358.1:0-75117 GCA_013400335.1 Eurystomus gularis
TAAGAATGACTTGGAGGTCCCCTAGAGAGGCTCGGATGTCAGACCAGCTCCTTTCTTCTGTCTGGGAGATTTCCTACTGAAGACTGGGGCGACATTTCTCTTGGAGGACTCCCCTTTCATGATCGTCTTCCCTTGCCACACACATACCCGTGCAGCTAGGGCTGAAGTGGGCCGAAGCAGAATGGTATCCATGACTCAAAGTCTGCAGACAAAGAATTTTTGAGTCACACTGAAATTCAGTCCCAAGAACCAATACATGTAATCAAACTGATCCACCAGCCATGTGATGGGCTCAGTGTACAGTAAGTTGTAAAGTGAGGACATAGAGTAAAGCACGTGAAAACTAAACCTCCCCACTAGAGATTACACCTCCACAGAGCTAAACAAGAATGGTCTATGCACCAGCTCAAGGAATCTGAGGATCAGAAAACGAAGGCCTTAAAATTATCCCATCACTAGCCTCCAGAGCATATTTTGTCGAAAAGAACTGGACTTTTCTCAGTAGAGACACAAATAAACTTCAAAGTGGTCAAGAATATGAGACTACTTCTGCAGTCATATGTCTGCTTCATAAACAAATGGCTAATTTCAATCCCATCTTTCCTCATGTGAGAAGAAGAATACTTCACTCCAGCAAAACACACAAAGGAACACATACTTAACATCCTTTAAAAATACAGATAACCCCACTGGGGAAAATTGGCCTATTCAGAGACTTTAAATGATGCACAAATTAAAGCACTTCACCAAATCAAGGTCTCAGTGTGCCGAACCAGACTTCCCAATTGGCAGCAAATGAACCTGAAGTACAAACAAGAGGTTTCTGTGTCAGGTGTTACTTGTATATTTAAGTACAAAAGGCCTGCACTTCATAAGCCCAGCACCAAAAGTGAGTGCTTTAATAGAAAAAAATGAAAAAACTCCCCCCCCCCAAAAAATGTCTCATTCTTTCCTCATTTATACCTGCATAATAAATTGAAGCCAAAGGAGTTTCACTGCCACCTGCTATTATTAATATCAGCATAGAAGAATGCTTATTACAAGAATATAACTTGGCAACAAACTTCGATGTGAACTAAACTAGTGAACCCCAAGTCTTGTCATGGAAAGTAAAAATAACACTTTTCTGCAATATTTAGTGCTTACATTTTGTACCTTCATAGGCCTTTAACCTGACCAAGAATTCTTGAAGAGACAGCAAGAATTAGACCACTCTACAATGCTGGTACTCTGTGAATGACTGGATCAAGTCCAGCAAGGATTTCAAACCTAGGTGTTTGTCTATTTAGTGTTTCTGAAAGAATGCCAACCAAATTCTCAATGCCCAACAGTATTCCTAACATGAAACAACACATGCATTTATATACTGAAATCTCAAATTAGGTTCTGTTAGCAGACAGATATCACATGATCACTGAAACTATTTTTCCAGTTTTGGCAATGAGGCTACTGATATATTAGTATCAATAATGGAAGTCTTCTGTAATGCACTCGCCCCTCAGTGACAAACAGATCAATGGGGTCTGATAGACTGTGACAGGCAACCGACACTGTCTCCACAAATGCCTGTGAAAAGCCACAGATCTCACCTTTGGTAAGAGCTTTGTCAATCTCTTACTAAACTTCTTCATGTTCAATAGGGAATAATTCCATCAGCCTAGATGAAATTAGTCTGAGACGGGTGCACAGTTGGCTGAAAGCTGGATTTAAAATGTGGTTATTAGCGCTCACAGTCACACAGCGCATATTTTTAAAATATGACCTCCTGAAGTTCATTATTTTATATAGACTCATTAACAAATGGAGTAAAGAAAAACCCTTTGTGACCTTTGAAAATGGCATCAAACAGGGCTAGTAACAGGCACTTCTAAAAGTAAGACTAGAATGGAAAACATCTTTGCCCACTGGAAAAAATACAGACAAGGTCAGAAAGGGGCAGTGCAAACTCCTGCACTTAAATCAGAATTAACAACTCTATAAATACAATAAGGGGAAAATCCAGCTGATCAGAAGTTCTTCAGAAAAGGATCTGGGGGGATCCAAACTGCATATGAGTCAGTTAAGTCAGGCTGTTTCAAAAATATACCATCCACCAACTAAAAATATAAAAATAGAAGCATTATATGAAAGGCAACCTAAGGAATACTCTCACTTTTCCTGCCCCACAGCTGGGCATTGTGTCAGCTATAGCAGCACTGTTCTAGCAGGTCAGCAGCCACTGAGTGTCCAGAGGAGAGCAACATGCACTCTGTAGAAAGCATGGGATACTTTAGTCTGGAGAAGGGGGATCTATAACAAAATGTGATTGTCTTAAAATATGGTAGACTGCCACAAAAGAACCAGCTGTTCTGTTTACCCAGCAGGGAAAGGACAAAAATAATAGATTTAAACTCCAGTTGCAAAGATGCAGAATAAAGTTTAGGAAAACGTTTCTAATAATAAGGTGGTTTTTTTAAAAAAAATAAAATTATAGAAATACAGTTGAGAACACTGTAAGATCCTTCCTGAGGATTTGGGATAAACAAGTAAGACCTTGCATCTTCTTCTGCTGTTGTGTCCCCTGACTCTGTGAGAACAGAATTGTCCTCTGCATTTTTTGTCAGAAGAGCTGTAGAAGAACTCCTCTGTTAATCTCAGAATAAGTTAAGATAAAAACTGGCAGGCAGGCAGCTTCTCCAAGTCTTTGACTGAGTGAGTGTGTGTGTGTGGGTGCACTCACATAACTTTGTGTGAGCATGTACATACTCTCATACCTGTGGGTTTGTGCAAGCCTGTGTTTATACACATTCTCATGTGGATGTGGTGCCCTTAAGTACCTGAAATTTAGTTTTAAATACATGTAACAAGGATTTCCCTCCATTGAGCCTCAACAGTGTAAAGGGTTGGAGCACAGAGGGTGGTTAGTATCCAGGGAGTCTTTAATACTGGTATTCTTGCCCACTTATTTCCCTCAAAGCACAGTAGGTTTAGAAAGGTATAAAAGTAAATGTGAAGAGGCTTTCCTTTTTTTTTTTGACAGAGAAGTGGCATAGTTCTTACCTCATTTACATTTACATGTAGCACTGAACGCAGAAAATGACAGCAGTATAAAACTGACTTGAAGAGAGAAACAGATCTTTGTATGATTACAGTAATATATGAAGAGTTATTGATCTGAAAATTTGTTCCACTGGGGTGAGCAGAGGCATTCAACAAGCAAGCTTGATGACACTTGCACGTAATAGCCTAAAGGTGGAACTAGAATATGATACAAAATAAACATCCAAGCAATGCAGACTATATCTAAACCTGGTGAATGAAGGAGACAATTACCCCCAGTATTCAGACCAAATGGTTTTCATTTACACTTGGCAGCCCCTTTGCTCCATTTTGGAATATCTAGGCAAAGTTTTCCTCAGTATTGCATTCCCACTCTATAGTTTCAGTGCTCTGGGTGGCTGCCCAATGAAAAGCTAATCAACTATGTGCATTTCACTTAATCATACCAATACATCACCTCTACTCATAACCACACAGCCCAAAGAGTGGCAGCACACAAGAAATCTGAGAGCACACTGAAGTTAGATGGGAAGACATGAAGGAAGTTAGGTAATTTTATTATGAGAACAAAGTTACTTAATTAAATCCCTTTAAAAGTTTATGAGATGGTCTGACAAGGCCAGGAAATAAAGTTTTCCCCAAATGGAATGCAGCAAAGACCAGCAATGTTACTTGCAGGAAGGAGGGAATGGGAATTTACCCTAAAATATTTAGCTGCTTCTAGCAATGAAGAAAATTGCAATATTAAAAAATCTTGGGGTTATGTTTTTTTTCTAAAAGGGAATAGTGGTACGCTCTCTGTTGTTGCTTCAACAAAAGTACAAGCTCAGGGATGGAGGGAGAATAAAAACCCAAGCTTACAGAAGGTTGTTAGAAACTTTAGATTCTCTCAGCTAGAAGTCCCTGAAGATCTCTGCATTAAATGTGCTTAAGGCTGTCACCCTTCCCAGTAGCGACTGCTTCCTAAGGCTGCACGTGTGCCTCCCTGTGAGGGTGAGTGAGTATGTTCCATTCCCTCAGAGCTCCCCAGGCTCACAGGGCTGTGTATGTGCAACCTGAATGGATACGCTCCAGCCCAAGGCTGCTGCAGCTGGCAGAGCCAGAATTTCACTGTAATGGCTGGAACTGTGACCAAGAACCTGTCTCCCCACCCCTCTCAGTAATCCCCTTGCTAGCCATATATGGCAGGAAATCATCTCATTCTAATGCAGGAAGGATAAGAGGAAAAACTGAATAGTGAAACCAGGGGAGTGGGGCACAAGAAAAACAGGCATAAAGATATGTCTAGGCAAATATATTACGAACTGGGAGAATGTGGGAAAACGAAAGATGGAGCAAACTACTTTAATGAGCTAAGAGAGCTTGAGGTGGAGAAGATGCCTGGCAAGGAAATGGCAACTTGACAGAAACAGTTTAGAGGAGAAAGAATTAGTGGTCAAGCTGGAAAGGGAATGAGTAGAAAAGTATGTGCCCAGCAGGGAATGTGCTTCTGAAGAGCCTGAAATGAAGCACAGCACCCCAATTTGTTTGAACATAACATATGATATTATTAAAATATCTTACGTTCAGCTAGTGATGATAATTCACACAGGACAACTTACAAATAATTATTGCGTAACTCGAGCAGAAGAAATCTGAGCAGTTCACCTAAAACATTACGATTAACCATTCTAGAAGATCACTAATCTCATTTGCAAAACAAGGAGAAATGACACACGTACACAAAAAATACTCAATGAGTACTGCTAAATTTGCAAAGCCAAACACTTAGGAAAAAAGAAATGCTAGAATCAACACTATATCTAACTTGTATAAGCTTCTCATGCAGATACATTAGGACAAACATATAATATTTGCAGACTGCAAATCTTTTTTATCAAGAATCAGGATGTATCAATTCTGAACTAACACACTACTCTTCAATATTTTCATTTTATTTTCCTGGATTTCTTGTTTCCTGCAGTTTTCTGTTCTGTCCTTTTTTTTTTTTTTTTTCTGTTCACTTTCTACTTTTGCAGCAAATGCAGAGGAGAAGAGGCAGAATTCTATGAATAAATTCTGTAACAGTTCTCATTAATTCCCCAAATAATGTGTGTACCTGTATCTATGCTACTGAAAAAAATAGGCCAGGCACTGCTCTTTGGCTGAGAGCAAGTGACAGCACAGTCCACATCTACAGGGCTAAACTCTTTTCCTCATCCCCAGAACAGACTGACTGCGTCTAAACTGTCTATTAGGAAATGACCTGGGTCTTCAGATTGTGTTCAGGCATTGACTATGCAGACGTTTTTCAGCTTGAATAAAAAAACATACTAATGGTGTCATGCTAAAAATTACACAGTATAGATAACTGTAATCTCATACTTAAGCTCATACACTTTCCCTGTTTCATTTAGTAGAATAAGGGTAGCCAATAAGACTAGAATTCCACCTGAGAAGTTAGTGTTATGTAAATGAAAACCATCACCATATATACATAGGGCAGCTTCTTCAGATCTAGTGTTTTCAAAATACATGTATTTAAAACTTCAGCAATGTGCTTTTAGTATTATTTATCTGTGTGCTGTGTAATTCATATAGTGACACCAAGCCCTGCATGATAAGTTGGTTGGCAAATCCAGAAAGTCACAAAAAAAAAACCCAACAAAAAAACCCCCAATAAATTCTGGAGAAACAACTATAGGACTGGAAATCTAAACTCTCCTAGTAGATAGAATTCAGGTTTTATGCCTTAGCACTGAACAAAATGCATACATTATTCACATGTATCACTAATTCCTGAAATAATATGTGCTGCATGGCCTATCATTCTGCAGACAAGCAATTGGCAGGTAGTTTTTTACAATAGCAAGATGAATTCACAGTATGGGATGTGTTGATTGCTCATGTCAGTCCCTTTGAAATTTTAAAGTGATAGTAATCAGAGCTATAAATCTCTCCTAAGTATAATTAGATTACTATTTATACCTACTGTTGTTAAAACCAGCCTAAGAAATTACTTTTAGGGAACCATTACTGAAGAAATAATCTCTTTAAAACAATAATCACTGAGTTAAGTGCAATTCATATACCTACTTTCTATAATGAGAATGCATAATTCAAGTATTTAAGAACACTGAATATCTTTTCCTATTTAAAAGTTTGATAATAGCATTTGTAGATCTCAAAGTTTTTTCACTTTATACTGCAGGTCTGGGAGCATCCCTCAATGCTGTAATGCACCGAGATGAAGGATGAGATATATTGCCACCTCTGCACAAAGGCACCCATTGAGGGATGCAAGTTTTGTATTACAGCAAGTTCAGGTTATGACTGCTGTAGGGCCCTGTAGGGAGTATTATGATAACGAGACAATTATGATCAACTGACTAGAACTAGAGTTATCTCCATAGACTTTTTATCTTTTAGGAACATATTAGGAATTCCAAAAGATGGTAAATTTGTATAATCTGGTCCAGTGGTTCACTCTTGCTAATTTACATTTTATTTCCAATGGGAACTGTCTTGACTTTTTTTTTTTTTTTACAGCAGAGAGAAGGCACAGCAACATGCAGTCTGTAAAATCTGAAAGTGTCTAGTACTGTCTTCTGATTAAACATATCTCAATAAAGATATTTACATGATTCTAAATGAAAAGAGATATTTTTAATCCCAACATAAAAATACAGCATTCCAAAGGAATGGGGAATTTATTTTTCAAAATGGTCCAAGATGTGAGTGTTCGTGTGCCGGCTTTGGTAAGAGAATGCTGATGCAGCTTGAAGCTTGCTGGTATTCTGCAGTGAGTACGTTCATTAAATACTAGCAATTGTATGAAGAACATTGACAACAGCATGGATGAGGGGTAATGGGTTCAAAGTGGAAGAAGGTAGAATTGGATTAGATATTAGGAAGAAGTTCTTCACTCTGAGGGTGGTGAGACACTGGCAGATGTTACCCAGGGAAGTTGTGGATGCTCCGTCATTGGATGTGTTCAAGACCAGGTTGGATGGGGCCTTGAGCAACCTGGCATAGTGGGAGGTGTCCCTGCCAGGGCAGGGGGGTTGGAACTAGATGATCTTTAAGGTCCCTTCCAACCCAAACATTCTGTGATTCTATGAACTGAAGCTACTTCCAAATCCACTGCTGGAATAACCCAGGCAGATAAAAGATCAAGGGGTTATAGTACTAAGATACAAATTACAGCAGTATACTTTGTTACAGGATCTAGAAGCAAAAAAGCCTGTGCCTCTTTTGATGCCTGTAAACCTCAGCAGACTTTGTTCCTCCTTTTTCTAGTGGAGATTCATGACCTTGTAGTTTGCTTCATGCAAAACAGATTCCTGAACTCAGCAGCCTGGAGAGAGGCTTTGTCCATGACCTACTCATGTGAAGTCAGGGGCAAAACTACCCCCAAGGTCTCACAGCATTGTGAAGTTATTTCTCATATGGAATGTCCTTCCTTTCCCTCAAGGAGTCACTTCATTCCTCCATTAATATTTTATTACAAGAATCTCAGAAATAGAAAAAGCATATGTTTGGAATGATATGCAGCAATAAGGGTAAGACCTCATTTTTATGTAGTTTTCCATTGCATGATCCAGTTAATTTATTTAAAACAGTTTTGGTTCCATTCTCCTCCAAATCATTTTTCTCTTAAAATATTTAGCTGAAGAATTTTTCTAAGAGATGTATTTTATCTTGTTAAGAGGCCTCTATTTCATTCACTAGATATTGCCAAATATAATATTAGTTAAGTCTAACAACTTATAAAAATCAGAGTTCAAGAATAACTCTTCAGGTAATGTTATTCTCCCACCAGGGACAATCTAGTTTTCATGTGCTCTTACACTTTCTATTAATTCAGCATTAGTCATAAAGTAATGGACATGCATTGAGATTTCAATTTTGCTTACTCTGTTGCATATTATTGACATTTAATGGAATGTATCGATTTGTCAATTTATTTCAATTAGAGGTATCATTTAAACAGCTGCACAACCCATTCACAAATACTGTTTAAGATTTTTAAGGAGTAACAGGACAGGTCCTTCTCAGTATTAGCCTTGCTCTGTGATACTATGATTCTAACATGCCACTTCTGCTCTCATGGATGACAGTTCTGTTGACTTCAGTGTCACAAGAACAGGTATTAAGGCATGGAAGATACATCCCTATTTGACATCCTTACCTAAAACTTTCTTGTGATTCCTAACAGATTTTTTTTATTATTAAGACGCCCAAACAGAGGCTCTGCTTAAACATATAAGACAATACCTACAAATATTGACCACAACCATCAAGGACATTAAAACAGAAGTAATTCTTCTGTGCTGTGCAAAGCTCTATTCAAAACCACATTCATTAAAATAACCTACATACGCTGTTTTCTATTTTGCACTTCTGTCTGTTTGCTAGAGACACCATGGGGTGGAATGTTACCAATGCCCAAGCCTGTTATACACAGTCCACGTAGTGCTCAAATAACTTAAAGTCCAGGAATAAAAAGAGGAGATGAAGAACCAAGAAAAATTTAAGATGTTTCCTATTTCAGATTCACCTAGACTCAGCTGCATGTATCTTTTTGGCCATTTGTTGGCAGGTACCAGTAAGCAGCTATGCCCAAAGGTAAAATGTATTCTAGTTAAAGATTGGCTTATGGTCTCATCAGCCAGATTTTACAGCTCTTAAAGCACAGCAAGAGAAATATTTTTACTGAACTTGTTGCAAAGAGGACTTCAGATAGCAGAACAGTCATTTCTTGCATACATATTATATTTAGGAGACAGCAGAGTTATGTTAAGAGGAAAGCAGGGACTTCTAAAAATAAAATGTCTAGAAAATACGGTGAAAACAGAGAAATGCCACACTCTCAATTTGATGTAATTATTTTTTTTTCTGAAACTGTTCCCAAGACTACAAAATGTTTTATGTGTCCTTTGAGTTTTGAACACCCTGAGTACAGAAGCATATATCTGTGCTGTTTAACCAAATCTTCCAATGACTGAAACTGCTTCTATTTTGTTGGGTTGGTTTTTTTTTTTCTGTGTATGTGTATGTATAGAAGGGAATATTATTTATAACCATCTAAGGTCTGGCACAGCATTTTTGAATCAATGCCATTCAACACATCAGTGTTACAGTTGTTCTATATTAATCCAATTGTTTTAACAACATTGGAAAGTTTGTTCTTAACTAACATATATATTTACACGTTCTACAGTTCTAGCTTGTTTGGTAATGAGGTCCTAAAGAAGAATGTTTCAGCACTACCCTTTACACTAATATGAAAAAAAAAAATCACCACAAATACATACCTCTTCAAGGACCTCTCAGTATTATGAAAGTCTCCAGGAATTCTCAGTCTAGCTAAACTGATGTAGGATTTGAAGTGGTAAAACTAAGGAACGTAATTTCTGCAAAGAGAAACACCTTAGGAGATGATAGAGAAGAAAGATTTCATAGAATTAAAAAATGAGATGGCCGAAAATATTAGAGTAGGTGAATAAAAATGTAATAGTCAGTTAAGCCAGCAGGAACTGGGATGGAGAGTTTACACTGATTCCGTTCTGGAAGGCTAGGATCCTTATGCCTGATAGTACTTGCTTGTAACTCATCAACAGTATGTTACATCATACCCAATGACAATTTCTGGTGCTGATATTTTAAAATAAAGTCAGAAAAGACTAAGTAAAGACACCAGCTGATTAGCTTCATTTCTGAAAGAGAGAAGCACTTTTTCAGTGAGGTCATGTTCACTGAATGTAGAAGTCGGTTATTTTCTAAGAATGTATCCCAGTATTGTACTCCTAAGAAAGCTGCACTGTTAGGTATAGTATGTGTAACCTTGTGATTTACTTTGTACATGTGTGGTCACGTATAGAGATCTATGTCTACATGTGCTTGTGTGTGTATACACATGTCTCTTTCCATCCTCTATTCATTTTTAAAATAAAATATTTGCACATCATCATATTTTTGGTCTAACTTCTAGCTCCAAATAGACGAGTAGCTTTCTGTCCACCCACTGGGCTGACTTTACTGGCTTTGATAGATATAAAATAAATCAGAGTGACAGGAAACAATAACATTAAGAGACTTCAACAATGCCTGTGTAGATTGAGGAAAAGTCACATAGGGCCTGGTGTTGAGACCAAATTTTTAGACATCGCTAATGTCTCATTCCTGGAGCTGCTAATAAGGAAACCCACAAGAGGGAACCAACAAGGGAGGAAACCTTGTACCTGAGCAGTGCTTCAGGCACTTCTGAAGCTATCGCTCATCTAAGTAGTCTACAGCTGCAATTGTAAAGTTTGTGGTTAAAACCACTTGCCAATCAGTTTTCAGCATCTTTCTTCACAGAAATCTGAACGCTGAGACCAAAATCCTGCATCCATCTTCTTGAAAATGTTAGAGTAGGAATTTAAGCTATAAATCAATAATTTCCACAAAGGTCAAGCTGATTGCTTCACAGTAGGATTAAGGACATCACAAGAACAAGCTCAAACTGCCATCACAGACAAATATGTGAATTTTACTCCAGGATCTAATCACAGTCCATCTCTCATAAAAAAGTGATAAAGGAAGTACAACGTGAACCATGAAATTGGACAATCCTATTGTTTCAATACAGAAGTTTCGTACTGGAGGGTTAGCAGTTTCAAACCAACAGACCTCACCAAAGTTTGAAAGTAGTGATTTTTATGCATGTGTTTATGAAACAGTAACAGTTCTTTCAGTTCCCTCTGTACTTCTCACTACATTACTTTCAATGCACACATATTTTTAATTGCCTAGCTTCTCAGTGTTATCTTTTACTATTCTTAGTCTAGGAAGTGTTATAGGATAAGCTTTATCACGGTAATTGTTCTAATTTAATATTGTGCTTTTTAGTAGAAAATCTAATTTGAAATGGCAAAGGGTTAATTATGGAATTTTCCAAGGGAATGTCCCAAGGAAAGAAAAAGGTATGGGCTAAAATCAGTAAAATGCTAATATTAGATTCTAATTTCTGCTTCTAATTTATCTTTATAAGGTACTTTTGTATTAACCCTACATATGGAGAAACATCTCTAAAATAAACATATGCTTTTAATGTTCTGAAAACCACTCCACATACAAGCAACACAGAGGATGTGTTAAACAAGAACCCTAAGTAAGCTTTTATTCAATTCGATATATTTACACACCTGATTAAACATATGTAAAGACTTGCATGTCATTTTAATTATAAATAGACATAATTATATTTAACAAGCTCAAATTTTCTTTATCTCTTATAAACTCAGGCTTCTGAACTCTTCAGTTTAATTATGGCTACTTCTTTAATAATTGCAGTTTCCTGGATTCTAGTACTTTTAGAGATTTTATATTAATAGTCGAAACAGCATAGTTTTAGGCAAACTAACATGACACGAGATATGAACCAAATCTCTGTTGTCCAACAAACACACACACAGGCACAAGCACAGATCCCTGCTGGGAAGTAAGTCTCAAACAATGGGAAAATCTGTGAGATCTGAACATGGGACCTTGCACTTTGGGGAGACACAGATATGGTGTCAGCTGGTGAGGTTTGTTTTGAAGAAAACTGTGCGTTCAGTAAGAAGAGTATTTCAGAGACAGGTCTTTGGCTTCCAAAAGGATCAAAATCCTATTTGTGCACTGACATACCTAGTGATTGCTGGTGTTCAAGCAGAACCTCCTCCCTGGGCACTAAGTCTTTCAGAGTTATTCACCAAAACTACAATAGCACACAAAGCAAAAATGCTTAGGAGAGTACTTCAGCTAGTCTGCCTCTTTTTTCCCTAGTTCCTCAGAGCTGGTGATTGCTCATTGGTTGCTATCTCAGTTGGCCTATTTTGTTTGCTCAGACTGAAAAGGAAAAGCCCTTCTTCTCAGGAGATTGCCAGTGCAATGTAACAACCCACAGTGCTGACTTCTCTTGAGATTTTCTGATTTGAGCCAGACATTATGTCCTAGAAAGAAACATTTGCTTTAAAGGGCAGTAAATCTATACTAGAGTCCAATACTCCTGCATCTGTTCTAGTCTCATATACATCTGTAAACAATTAATTTGGTCAGCCATGTCAACCTTTCTCTCAGAAGGGCCAGCAGGCCTCACTCAGTACACCGGAATAACAAACCAAGGAACTAGCTTCCTTTTCAACATTGCCCATTCAGCACATCCATTTCAGCAAATCAGTTTGAATAAATCAGCAAACTGCTCAGTTTCAAATTCTACAAAGTGGAAATGACATAACTTTATGACATATTTATAAGGCATTCTCTATGACTTGAATAAAGAAAGGCTGGCCTTTAAAATTTGATTTTAAACAAATTTCAAATGAGCCTCAGGAAAATCTCCCAAATCCCATTGCGTGGCAGTGGAACTTGAACACCTAAATCCTTCAGGCATCTTTGTTGAAGTCACTTTTCCTGCCTACATATTTGCACACACTTCTGATAAACTTCTCAAACCTCCGCACTTTGCTGGCAAGACATTCCTCATAAAACTCTCAGACAGGTCATTTGTACTCTGGCTATTAAATACATTCAGAAAAAGACAAAGTTTACTACTGGTAAATGGAAACAAGGAAGTTTACTCTTCATATATTAAATAAAATTAGAATCTTGGGTCTTGTAGCTGCTATACAAATTGAATTTGTCACATGCTACAGCTGCGCAACAGGACATACATACTTGTCTCTTCATTCAAGTTGTCAGCTGTCCATGAAATTTGTAAATAGATGGAACTCAGATTATAAATTGTTCTATCACCTTTGGTTATTTATTTACACATGTGGGGGGGGGGGAAATGCAGATTTGTCCAAACACAACTACTAATACATAGTATATGTGTTCATGCCCTGTAACTCTGCTGGTAAGGAATTCATAGGGAAATATCTATTTTCTGGTATTTATATTCTTTGGACAACCCTGCTTTTAATCATGTCTTTTAACATCCATCTGTGTGCTTTACTCAACTGAAAGACTAATAATGCACTGTGGTTTATGTCTGGCCTCTAGATGATGCTACAATGCTTTTAACTCTCTGGCATTTAGCAGTATGTTACATGCAGGCAGCTTTGAACTATACTCAAACCATTTGGAACAGCACCTTAAAAGCAACAGAAGAGTAACCCTGTTTACAAAGAAAAGAAGCACAGAAGGATCAAGACCTTTTCTCTAGAAGGTTTCTGCTGCAAGTGGATTGATGTTAAGCACAAAAGAAAAACGTTATTAGAATTGGTTTGCTGCATTTCGTAGTGAAGACCCTGTGACATCAAGAGTAGATCCAACTTAACTCCTGCAATCTACAGCAATAGTTCTCAAAATCCTTATCCTGCATCCTCAGATTTCTCCACCATCATAAAGTACCCTTCATTCCACTTTGATCTGCCTTGTGACAAATGTATGTGGCTCACTGGCGGATAACTACTGGTAAAATATAATGATTACCAAATATTTCCCTAGTTGCAGAATATGCTTTCCTGGTGACTTGGCCTAATTGCTCAGTACGTTAACTGCCATGACATTGTCCAGGTGATCCCACTGAGAAATAAATTCCACTCACTTTGGGAAGCACTTCTAGCTGCCCTTAACCTTGCCTGAGTAGACCTTGGCTGTTTCCTAATCTTTCTGTTTCCTGTTCTTCAGTGATAACTTCCTGTCCACCTGCTGCCCAGATCCATGAAAGGAGGCAGGAAGTCTACATTTGTGGTTCCAACGGTAAAAAGTTGAAAACAAGAGTTGCAGGCAGGTCACCAAGACAGTATAAAAAACCAAAACAAAACAATTTTTTTTAGAAAATCAGGTGGGGTACAGCAAACTAGTGAATTTTATCTCAGATGCTCTCCCATTTGGCATCTTGGCAAAAAGCTTAATGTTGTGACAAGGATGTGATGAGGTTCTGAAAGGTACACTAGAACCTTACTCTTGAAAACCTTAGTAGTATGTTACATGCAAGCAGCTTTGAACTATACTCAAACCTTTGAACCTTACTTTCTTATCAAAACTTGAAGAAAGCCAGTGAAATTGGTGGCAGGTTCTTTGTTTTAATCCTTAGAGAGGAAGCTGCATTTTCCAAGTTTATATTTTTCACCTGATGGTTGCCAGTAATTATAAAGCAGTGACTAGATAATGGTAGCCACCCTGCCATGCTCATTTCATGTTGTGATACAGTGTCACACAGAAGATCCGACCTAACTTGTTTGGTAAGAAGTACAATTGGAGATAACCTATTTTTAAGTCATTAACATATTAAAAATTCACATATACCACACCCCCAACAATGGATATATTCTGATTTCTTCATGATGTGGAACTGCCAAAAACAAAACAAAAAAAATCATCATTGTTGTTGTTGATTTTGCAGGTGATACCATCTCCTCATGACCTGGCAGGAAGCCCAAAGAACTGCTCTGTTGGAATGACTGACTTTCAACTTTGCATCAGTTTATAAGGATGCCTAGACATCTGTGCTTACTTTGCCTTATAGTCTCTTTCCTACTCCGAAGGCCAAAGGACTCACCTGGATTACACTCTTATGCTCTTCCTGATGAGCTGACTTTTCTGTAGCACGTTTCTTCATTGAACTAGCTGTCAAATACACAAACTGGGGCCCCTATAACCTGGAGAAGACAGTAAGATAATTAATTTATCGTGTGCCCAAATGCGACTGTTAATAGTTCACTTGTATGAGAGAATGAATTGCCTGGAGGGTGTACTCAGCATGACTCAATGGCCTGCAGCCAGATGAGTCCCTGTAAACTGGAGAAGAGGTAGAAAGGAACTTTGCATCTTTTTTTTTCTTCTCCAGTTTTTCACTCCTAGCTGCTGCCAAAGACCTCAGCCTTTGTGGCTCACAGATAAATGTGCCAGTGTCTACAGTTGCGTGGAAGATTATTTATGGGATATAGGGGAGAGAGTTCACATTTGCCTTGAATGAGGTAATCAGTTCCTGTGTATACCTCAGGAAGCTGTTGCAAGGCTTAAAAAAATTTAAGAGGGGATTATCTTATGTTTTCAGGGTCTATCTAAAGTGTAGCACAACAGTTACTCTGAGCATATGGATCTGTAGTAACACACAGTGGTTCATAGATCAGTAAGACAGCAAAGTCTTTCAAAAAGGAGGTGTGGAAAAAAATACCAAGAAGACCAGCAGCTGAAGAATAGTCATAGCTACAGCTTCTGACAGCTCTTCAGGCTGGAGAGACTGTTTTTTGTGACAGCCCCTTTAACATTAACCACTTCCATGTCTTGATTAGACAGCGATGGCACATCAAGCGAGGGGAGAATTCTAGCAGGCAGCGCTGAAACAGATGGCACTGCCACAGCACTCCTCATGCCAGCTGCCTTGGAAGAAGCTCTCTCTACCCTGTAGTAAAAATGGCATGAGTTCAGGCACATTCCCATACCACTCACTCTCTGCATTAGAGGAGAGGCACCTCAGGAGCAGTGGATGGAACATGGCACAGAAATAAGCAAATCCTCAAGGGAAAGGCTCATGAATGTCCGGATTCTAGCAAGCCTGAAATCTCACATACTTACTGGAAACTAGTGACATTGAGGTTCATTTCCAGTTGTAAATATAAAAGAAAACATAGCAAATTATGACATATATATGTGCAACATTAAAGCCTAGTTTGGAATCAAAAGACAACATAATTTATTTGTTCCCCTTGCTAATGTTCTTTTAAGTATTTCTTTTAAATATTGACTCATGTTTTCACAGATGCCCCTTGGTAGAAGAAAATATAGCCCTACTATGCTAGGACAGGAATGATTTGTGAGATGATAGCATGTGTTCATTTACAAATATTTTTGGTTTCAACATCTTTATACTTCTTCTGCCTTTCAGTTATGCTTATTTCATTTATGTTATCATAATAAGTCACAGCATAATTTAATGCAATCTTGAGGCTATAAGACTGATCACACAAATTACATTCCTGGGGTTATCAATCAATCCTTGTGTCTGTGTTTAGCTCTTATCTGGGGCTGAACTATAGCAGTTGCTCTATCACCTGATGACTCCTGCCCAGCCAAGAAGGAGACTTGGGAAAAGGAGAGGAGACCCACAGGTTGAAATGAAAATGGATACAGTGAAAGAGCAAAACTAACAAACACCAATAGAACAAGAGAAGCAGGAGGAGCCCTTGTCCTCAGCAAACTTCCTCCTTTATACTGAGCTTGGTATTTCTGGTTTGGGATACACCCATAGCCAGTTTGGGTCAGCTGCCCTGGCTGACTCCAAACCACTACTGGCCTGCACACCATGGCTGATCTATGATTCTGTCCCAGTGAAACCAGGACACCTTGCCACTTCTCCCAGTTTTCAGAAGACAGATGAAGAATATCTTTTGGTTTTTTCTGTGTAATATCTGTAACAGAGCCAACTCCCACACAGTAATTACAGGAGAGTAGATGTTATTGAAACACACATTACTACACATGGAAAACACAGGAGTGAACAAAATCTACCCAACGTAAAAGACTAAATAGTGTAACTCTAGTAAAGTATTAAAGGCTTTTCCTGCAAGGAAATAGGGCCAGATAATGAAGAGGGAGAGTTTTTCTTTTTTCCACCTGTTGTGTGAATATGCTTGCTCCACAGATTTCTCTCATTAAAAAAAAAAAAAAAAAAAAAAAAAAAAAAAAAAAAGAAAAAGAAATCAAAATCATTCTACAATGAAAGCTCCAAACAGCCTTCTATAATAGTGTTAGCATAACATTTTAGGCTATTGTGATACAGTGTCATCTCATTTCTACGAATTAGTAAGTTAAGATATACACTATAGTGAGGTGATTTTTTTCACTTACCTGCCAGTAACATTCATTTCTCCACTCCAGATCTCTGACATTGAATAAAACATCTGAAAAAGACCAGAAAAACTCCTGTTGTAGTTTAACCTCAGCCAGCAATTAAGCACCACACATCCACTTGCTCACTCCCCCCACACTGGGATGGCAGAGAAAATCAGAAAGGTAAAAGTGAGAAAATTTGTGGGTTGAGATAAAGACAGTTTAACAGGTAAAGCAAAGCCATGTGCACAAGCAAAGCACAACAAGGAATTCATTCACCACTTCCCATTGGCAGGCAGGTGTTCAGCCGTCTCCAGGAAAGCCGGACTCCATCACACCTAACAGCTACTTGGGAAGACAAACACCATCACTCCAAACATCCCCCTCTTCCTTCTTCTTCCCTCAGCTTTATATGCTGAGCATGACATCATACAGTATGGAATATCCCTTTGGTCAGTTGGGGTCAGCTGTCCTAGCTTTGTCCCGTTGCAACTTCTTGTGCTCCCTGGCCTGCTCACTGGTGGGGTGGTGTGAGAGGCAGAAAAGACTCTGTTCAAGCACTCCTCAGCAATAATGAAAACATCAGTGTGTTATCAACACTGTTTCCAGCACAAATCCAAAACATAGCCCTATACTAGCTACTATGACGAAAATTAACTCTATCCTAGCCAAAACCAGCACAAATCCCTAGAGGGCTATGCCAATATATGTAACCTTGGCTACAGTGCTCAGTCTCCACAGCCATATTGTACATTCATTGGAGTTTTTCTAAGGAGACTATGCTGTTTGGGACCATTTGAAAAGGGAATGGAATTAACAGTTCAGCTCAGGCTTGATGTGCAGCCCAGGGGGGCAGTGGGTTGTGCCCATCTTTACCAGATTCAGCTCTGAGTAGAACCAACCACAACCATGGCTGCCTGCCTTGTCAGATCTTCCACTGCAGGAACTGATTGAGGTTCAGTCAGAAGCTGGTAGGGGCACAAGACAAGAGGACCCTGAAGTTTACCAGAACGCAGTTTGGCTGGAAAATTTGTTTGAGCAACTTTGGTTCAGCAACATGAGGTTAAACTGGACCAAAGCTTTGGGTCATGGGGTTTTTATTCTAGGATGGGACACCCTAGAGTTTGTTTCTTGTATTGCAGAATCATGGCTTTTAGGCAAGGCAGCGAAGTCAGCAACAGCCTGAAGGTCAGGGCAGAACGTGTGGCATGTCAAATGAGTCAGAAAAAACAGACTCAGGAAGGGCAAATACACAGGCTCAGGAGGCAACAGAATGGACTGACCTTCTCAACTTTCTTTCTTCAGCCTACCATGTCACCAGACGTAAACGTGGGCAAGGAGATAAAATAAATGAAAGATGGATCTCAGCAAGTGGTTGGGTTTTCAGCTACTGGCTGCTCAATCTGCCTTGTGTAACAGTGCAGGGATGAACACGAAAACAAGCAGAGTGTTTCTAGCCAGCTGTTTCAGCTTTAGTACAAACCTGAAAAATATTACCAGATGTATTTTCAAATAGTTCAACAAAAATAAGGAAGGCAAGGGGGTGGGAAAGCTTTAACAAACATTTTGTTGCAGGTACAGATTTGATACAATTTTTTGGAGAAGACAATGGGCAATGGATTTATTTGAATGTATTGTACAATATAAAATAGCAATTAGAGCTAAAGAAGGCATTTCAGCTGATTGTTGTCTGCTAACAAAATATAAATTAGGGTTACTCAAACTTATCACAAATATACACCAAGTTCATCAGATTCTCACAGCCAAAAACAAGATTTTCAAAACAAAATACTAAGATTCTAGTCTCAAAAGGTTTTGAAAACATTTTACTCTTTATTCAACAACAAATTAAAATGAAACCAAATGTTTAACCTGGAACAGTCCCCCCCACCCTTGATTAAACCAGCAAAACAAAACAAAACAAAACAAAAAGCAGAAGTCAATTATTTGCACAGCTGGACTACTAATTAGGAAATAAAGGCAACACAATTGATGTCTGGCTAGTGACTACCACATCCTACTCCAATGTGGTCTTTGAATAAAATAAAAGCAAGAAAGACTAAAGCAGCTTTGAACAACAGCTCTTTGGTTAAAAGCTGGATCTCCCAACATAGCCCCACATTAGCTGGAGGCTTATATCACTAAAATTCTGCTATAAAAGCTCTGTGAACACAAGAGAATTTGTGCAGGTGAAATCACCACTAAGAAGTTAATAACTGTCTTTCCCATGGAGGAATAAATTCAAGCCAAGCAGACAAATATAAGAAGTTTTCTTTATAGATTTGAGATCCAAAGCCAAGAGGTGCTGCATAAGGGTTTCACTACCCTTGAAAACATTCTCCAGCAATAAAAATGGACCACAGACTAAAAGGAAATAAAGCAAGAGGAAGGAGCTCCTCTGCCCTTACGCTGAGCTGACCTTGGACTGATGACAGCTTCATTTTCCACTTGGCGCAGGATGATTTTGGAATGGCCCCAGCTGTATGAGAAATGCTCCCAAAAATCCTGTGGCCCACTTGTGACCTGAAGCAGAGTCCAGCAGTGTGGGTGAATCACATCAGTTACCACCTTGTCAGAATTGGAACACAATACAATACAATAAAATCATAAAATAAAACAAAATATGAGGGAGAGGGAGGGAGAGGGAGAGGACCCTACTCCTGCACTTTCTGGTTAAAGAATGTGATCAGAACAGAGTAGCTCACTTGTTCCTTTCCAAACTGAAAACTAGACCCCATTTCCCAGTGGCTTTCCTGCACACAGTGAGATTTCTTTATTTTAAGCACTATGCTCAAGTTAAAAACTGCTTGTTATTTCCAAGCAAACATTAATTTCAGCTGTGTAGGTGCCCAAAAAAAGAGAGATCAATCCTCAGCCCAGCTCTGCTCAGTGACCAAAGGGGTGGGACAGGGAGGGACTGTCTGTAGCTAGAGCTTGAACTAGCATAGCCTCAAAGACACTTGGAGCAGCCCAGGATTTACTGCCATTTATGCAACAAGCTGGACTTCACAGTCGTGGTGGTTTGGCAGAGGACAACTCTGTTTTGCATTCTCTCTACTGCAAAGGAGTTGGTTTTGCTGTGTTTATAAGCAGGGAAGGAGTTCCCTTCTGTCTGAGGCCTTAATACACAAGTTAATGACATCCAGGACAAGCTCTTTTTGCACTAGAGTAATAGCAAGGCTGCCTGGTACAATTCAGACATTTTCTAGCATTTAAAAGCATGAAGCCCAGATCCTACATGCAAGGTGCACAGATCAAACTGCAACACACATGATATTCTCTTGCACAGCTGGAGTGTGTGACATGAAGCAGCCAAAGACCTTGGTTATTCCTGAGAGGCAGTAAGTAAACAGCCTTCTTCTCAGAAGTGGCAATCACCTAATTGCTTCTCTACAAATGCAGTCAGCAGAAGCTTTCCTTAAATTTGAAATTACAAATGTATTGCTGCCTGAGAAATTCTGAAAACCTTAGTCATCAGGTTTAGGGCAAGATGCATGCAGTCGGCCTCAGGACATTACAAAGGATTACTGCGTGAATAAAACTAATGTAAACACATTCCTGAGCTGTTTGTTTCTCTTTTGATACAAGATTATTGTGTTTTGATGTGGGGTTTTTTTTTTTTAACTCTCAGATTTTTTCTTGCCTTCATTGAACTACAGAAATTTTTTAGTCCTCTCCTTTGAAATATACTAAATTCACTGTACCAAGACCTCTTTTATGATAAGTTCAGGTAGAAAGGCGATGGCAAGTAATATCACTGAGAGCTGTGTGGAGGTTTTGACTGCATTCAGACTTGCACAGTGAGGAAAGCCAACAGCCAACTCTCCACCTCCCTCTCACCTACCCCCAGCTCCTGCTACTGTGGCTATTAACTAACTCCACATGCAGCCAGACTGGGGCTAGCAGTGACAGAGCCAGGAATGAACCAGTAAGTCCCACCATCCTGTGCTAGGGAGTGATGTACTCCCGTACTGCACTGCCCAGCACCCCAGTTCCTGGAGTTCAATGCAAGTGCTGTCTTGCTTTCCTCTGGTGTGGTATATTAGTTTGTATTCCAGATCATACAAAAATAGCTTAAATTGCTTCTGGATTTGAAGTAGCCTGGCAAATAGGATCTTATTTTAATAGTGCCACTTCTGTCAAATTTAAATAGGCACTCCATGTATGGGGCAAGTAAGTCATATCCCATACAAAATGACTATTGATAATTAAAAGCTCACTACAAGTAATTGAATACACGGACATATACTGAACAGTAAAATCACAATGGTACTTGCAGCAAGTACACTTGGTGCCTTACACCAAGTAAAGGAAGCTCTGGCTCCACTGATATTTTTGCCCAGAGTTCAAAACCTTGAATGCCTTTTTGCAGACTGACCTCAACCCTGCCAGTAAACAGCCCTATAGAAACCTGCTCACCTAAGGATGATATTTAGCAGCTGAGACACAGGCATCTAATGCCACTTGTGTATCACTGGATATCTAAGACACTTGTGTAGATCTGGCAGATGAAGCACTGGAGTCTCTACCCTCATGACCAGGCAGCTAGAGGCTGGACAAGACACCTAAGGGCACCTACAAGGTAGGCTGATTAGGCACTCAGCCCTACTTTTAGGCACTGGCATTACTCTCTAGTACACCTCATGGGTTATTACTGTCATTTAGGCTGACTTAGGCATTTAGGCCTACCTTCTGCCTGTAAAACTTCAGCGAGCAACTCCTACTTCCAACTCACTTGAGTTAAAAAGATACCCAGGTCTGCTTTAAAGGTGACTGAGCTGCCAGAGAGATTCTGTAGATAATCTGAAAGAAAACGTTCAGTGTTTTCAATGTGCTCCTAAATCTTGTCCTAAAATAAGTCTTTCCCAATTGAATTCGCTATCTCTAAGGAGACACTTCACTTAAAGAAATATATTGGGTGAAATCTTGGACACAGGCTGTAATTTAGTTTCTCAATTTGTATGTGCTGCCTGAATAGCTTTAAGATGTTACAGCCGTCAGCGTCAATTTATTCCAAAGGATTATAATCATACACTACAAGTCACAAAGATGCCACACTAAAGCCATGTTGCTCTGAGCTTTAGAATATTTTGGGCTGGGGATTTACTGATTTAGTACCTCTTTTGTTCATTCTAAAACTGCTGTCATATTTTGAGTCTTACAGAGTAGTGGCTTTGCAAAGTTACGTTCCTTCATAAATTAAACTGCTTAGCAAAAGTGCTTAGTAATGATTTTACATTTTGGCTTAAGCACAAACCTTTTTAATTTGTTGTATTACAGCCTGTACTCCTTGTGAAGCTATCAGCTAATTCAATAGCCTGCTTTTCTAGCTTCCCTTTTAGTTGAGACTTTCACGTAGTCCTTCAACTGTTTTGATTCTGCCTCCAGGATTCACAGAAAAAAAAGTAATTTTCTTCTGTCACAAGAAGAATAAAGTGACTTTTAAAATGAACAAGGCCCATTACACAAAAAGAAGTCTCTGTACAGATTTTGTCAGATCCCACCTAAAAGGAGCATTAAAAATACAGTGTGGCCCATATATGAATTTAATATAATGCCCAGAATGACAGTAACACTTCTCAGAGGATTTGTGAGAACAAATTAATTAGTATTTGCATGATGCTTTCAGAACAGCCTTTCTCTTTTGCCTTGTTTTGCTGGTTATCTAAAAAAAAAAGAATGCTCAGTAAGAAAGTATAGGCTTGATCCCTTGGGAATGCAGTACACGTTGTATAAACAAGTGATTTTATGTGCTCAACTATTAAGACACATTTCAGAGGGGTTTCAAGCCAGCTTTAAAAATCCAATGTTTTAAATCTGTGTTGTGGTCTGTATAAATACATGGATTAAATGAAAGAAAGAAGGAGAAAAAAAAATCTGAATGCATATTTGCGGAACGTTAAATTCACTGAAAACTCTGCTTTACCAAAGTGTTCGTACTCTGAGTGCACACTTGGAAAACAGCCTCTCACTATGCCTAGGGTTGTTCACAGTGTAGGTGCTACATTACTAATCCGCTGGGAGCGAGTAAAATTGATGTAAGGCTGTCCTAACTCAAATTGTCCCTGTTTTTATTGGTTTGCACCTGTGCTTTAACATCAACTCTATTTTTAGTGTTTAATATGACATTAATACAAATAAATCACATAAGGCTCGTTCTTAATGGATTTGTAGCATGCATACATATCACACACCATAATGTATTTCCAATTCACATTAATCATAGGAGGATAATGCATTGGACAATAAAACACATTTTGTGCAAGTTTAGATTTGCTCAGCGCAGACCTCCTTCTCCTAGAATCATTCTCTACCTGATTTATGTTTCAACACTTTCCTAAGACATCCCTCCAGCCTGTAAGATTAAGTACATTGCTGCAATCCAGCTTACTATTCCAAGTGACTGCAAGTCTGAATCAAATATTAGACTCCATTTTAAGGCAATTTATGTTCCCAGAAAGCTATCTAAAAGCTTTCATTTTCTCTTCATACTTATGCCCTATGAGTCTTGCCATTTTATGCCATTTAAATGAGAGAAACGCAAAATGGAATCTACTCACTCAAGTCATATAAGATCTGTGCATCCACACTCAAGGCAACACCCCTCTCTGCATAAAGAACAACAAAAAAAACCATCAAAGCAGCCACCTTATTGTTAGAGGTATCTTCCTCCCAGTCAACTTCTGTATATCCCTCAAGAACTAAACAGTGATGAACCTGATGAAGCATATTCTGCAGCAAAATCCACACTCCAAAGTCTGGCTTCAGATTTCCACCCCCCCCCATCTATCTGCTATCCAGCCTGTGGCCATTTGCAGAGTTTAGTTACTGCTGTCTTTCTGTTTTTCTCCCTGCAAGGTGCAGATACCCAGATTGGTGAGAACTCAGGGTGCACTTCACAGAAGGTTGCTGGTCTGGGCCATTCACTAAAATCAAGAAATCTATTGGTGTAAATGCATAACATGAAATATGTTTGTTCTCCTCCTCAAAACACCCCTGTTTGTAAACAATTTACTGCTGCCTATGTAACTGAGATTTCATCTGAGCCCTCTGTTCTGTTTGTCTTGTACCCGTGAATATTAGAAATCACAAACACCGGGAAGCGTGCTGGAAGTGCCGCATGCTGGAGGTATAAGCAATTTCATGTGTACTTGAATAAATCTAAGGGGGTTGGCTGACACAGCAGTCAGCAACAAAAAGTTGGATCAGCTCCTAGCCAAGAAAAACTTATGCTAACACCTGCAAGATTTCCTCTCACAATACCTCACCTGGTAGAACTGCTGCTTGTGGATGATAAGGGTCGTGGCTATCATACAGTCTGTTTTCCATGCAGCAGGATATTTTGTAAACTGAATCTTTGACTGGGGTCTAGCTTAACAGAGACAATGACCATTTTGAATTCTTGTAGGGAGATGAGCCTGTCTATAATTCTGGACCCAAATAGTTGTTGCGCAGTCATCACGGCTCTACATAGACTACTTCAGTGTTGACCTACTGTGCAACTGATACCCTATAGTTGGAAATATAGAAGCTGAATATTTTGACTGAGTTCCAAGTTTTATGACCTAGGATTAAAGTTTCTAATGACCATCTCTAAATAAAGCTTAAATCCCAGATGTGCGCATATCTTTGAAGAGAGATGACCCAAGTGCCGACCTAAGTACAACTCAGAAACCCTGGCCACAATGACATCAATGGCAAAATTTAAACCATAGCTTTTGGCTTCACTTTATTTTATGTTTCAGGATGATAGATAGGCATAACAGTTCTGTATGTCTTAAAGGTTCATAATAAGCATCAAAGCGCAAAGACCCAGACTTGTGCTTAGTGTAACATGTACTCTTCTATTTTTTTGTGAATTTAGAAGTATTTGTATATGTTTTTTAAACAAAAAATTACTCATACATTACTTTTGTCACTGAAAGAATAACACTGGATTTCAGAGTATCAACTCAGGTACTTTTTGAAGAAAATAGGAGAGACAGCAGTCATATATCTTGTTTTGAGGCTATTATATCATTAGACTAGAAAGGAGGAACACAGCAGAACCAATTGTCAATCAATATCTTCCATATCAGAGTTTTTAAAAATGAAAAAATTCCTGGTCACAGAAACAGATTATTTTTCAGGTTTACTGAAGTGCAGTCATACAGGCCAAGACAAAGAGGTTCCCCAGCGCTCCAAAACAATCAATGTTTATCTAAATTAGTTTGTGATCCATATTACTCAACTGTATCATTTTATTTTATTGAACACATTAATGCGAAATAAAGACCCACATGTTCATTGTACACAGCCTGAATTCTCTTCCAGCAGAGGAGAAATAAAAAGTAATTAGAAGAATAGCTGACTAAAAGGATTTAAAATTTTATTGAGACCTCTGGCTTATATAATGACTGCATTAAATGTTATTCATCTGACTGTTTCGCTCACCTCGTTCCCTTTTTCAGATAGAAACAGAATGAATGTAACAGCTTTTTAAAGCATGATTAACCCTCTATTGTCAGAAAGAAAGGCAAAAGGAAGTAGAATACATATGGCAGCAAAATATGCTATCATAAAATACCGCCTCAGAACTATATCACCTCAATCTAAGTCAGTCAACAGCAAACAGAAAAGTATGTCTTGGATATTTGATCTATCTTCTTCTAATTAAGATGGAGGTGACCTCATTCTTGTTTCCACACACTCATGAAATGATTCTAATTTCAGAGTCAAGCAATGATCTCACAAGAGCCAACAAATGATTGCTTAGTCTTGATATATCCAGGTCAATACACTTTAAAGCTACATGCTACGTTACTACATTATTCATTTTAAAAAATATTTAACGTTCGTTTCATTGATTTGTTATTATATCAGCAACGTAACTGTGTAATGATATTATCCAATACAGACATGTAGCTTTCTAGGAGTGTTTTGGTTTTTTCTTTTTTAAAGTTTTTCTGATTCTCTCTTCATGACTTGATTGTGACCTACAAACCTTGAAAGCTTTGGGCCAAGTTTCACCAAATTTTCCCTTGCACCATTGGATATAGTGGAGCTTTGCCAGTTCATATCAGTAGCTCTGTCAATCCTCCACTTCTCAATGAGAAACCAAAAGCCAATGATGTTTAGTACTTTTAAAAATCCATTCTACAGGGAGAATATTGTCATGAAGAGTTGTAAATTCTGCTCCTCTCTAATGAAGATAGGCCTGCACAGTTTAAATTAGCATACAGTGAGCACACTGGTCAGATAAGGTCTAAGTTATAACAATTGATTTGTACTTCTCCCTGGAAGAACAGAAGGTTACACACTGTCTCCTGAACTGGTACCACTGGTACTCTGCTGTTTCCCTTGCCTTCCAGTTGAGAAACTAGAAGCCCATTGTATGAATCAATCAAGTCTCCCAAGAGGCATGGAAAGAAGATGCACTAGTGCTTCTATTTCGCAAAGGGATAACAGAGGAAAAATGGCTTTCCCAGAGTCTGAGAGGCCATAACAGAGGTGGCAAAAACCCCCCAATTTCCAGTCTTTAAACGCAGAAACTATCAGATACTGGTCAAGGAAAGGCAAGAAAACAGTGCTGAAAATGTTTTCCTTACTAGAAGCAGAGACCTTTTTATGGATTAAGAATTAGGAAAGAACACCAGCCCTTAGAAGCCATTTCCATCTGGGAATTGTATTTGTTTCAGTGAATAAATGGCCAGAAGTATCTTGTCTCCTCTGCTGATAAGAAATCTGCATCACGGATTGCAAATGTTTATTGACTTTTGCCCTAATAGTCCCGATTTTCTCATTTCAGTTTAAATCAGCTATTATACTGCCAAGAAGGCAAAATCACAGTTCTTACTTGCAGTAGGAAAAGAAAACCCAAAACCACATAAAACCTTGCACAATGAAGGATTTTGAAATGCTGTTTCCCATTGTCTCATTCAACCTATTTCAGAGCCAACAGTATCAGAAAGATTTAGAGAGCTGAAGAAATAGGAAGAAGTAGGTGCTGCTTTAAAAGGCTTTTTCAAACACACTGTTGTAATTGGAATCAACAGTATAGTCCAGCAATTCTGTCTCACTGATAAAAAACATATGTGGAAATATCCTTCTGCAGGAGGACCAGATGTCCAAGGCAGTCAAGAATTTGCAAGAAATTGCCCCCATCTGCCTTTGTATCTCAATTTTCCTAACCTATTGTGCAGCATCCATTCTCCAGCATAGCTCTAGCACCCAGAGGAGATCTGCAGCTATTTTTAATAAAGCTTCTTAACGGCTGATATTGGACTGAGGAAGGAGCTTCTTTCTTTCTAGTTCTCCACCTTTTTCTTTCTCTATCACTTGCCTTATACCACAGCTTCCTCAGGGATCCTTGATGTTTAGTTTCCATACATGGGACCACCACAAAATCAGTGTCATTCACACTGATGAATTGTGAGACATGGTTAACTGATGGAGGGGACTATGACCGCAATGAGCTGTACTTTTATGGATCTGACCAGAGAGGTTTAAAGTGCTAGCACTCCTCAATTACTGACACCATCCCTGTGCTGACAATTATCATCCACTCAGCCAAACAGCGCAAATAGCCAGCAACGGACTGCAGTTATCCCAGACAGCTTTGTCAGCGTGTTTTTTAATAGCTGGATTCTAATAAGAGCTTCAGATAACATTTGCCACTCATTCCAATACCCTATCACTCTTCCTTTTCTACTTGGGGCCTTATTTATGCATGTTGGTGATGGCATAACCCATGGATGGGACTTTTTCAGCTTGAAAATGAGATACTGTCATATATGTCAGAGAAGATCAAATGAAGCTTTCCAATATACTGCCCCAGAGGTATTAACTTCTTCGAGTGTCTCTCCTTTTCCCAAAGGATTGAAATAATCTGCCCAGAAAACATGAGCCTGGCAGTCAGCTCCAACTGTTTTAGTAGAAGACTGGGGAGATCCTGGTATTATTTAATAACTGTAGCTTCTGGCAAGGGTTTAATATGCACATTTAAGCGCTGTATTTAGCTCAATTTGTCTGCATGCTAGATTGGATCTGTGGGGCACTGAAGTACAGCACAAAATGTGGCTTTGTTTCCTCTGAGAAATTTTCACTCTCTCTGCGTCCAGCCTTAACTAAGAGTCATTATTTTTCACCTGAGGCAGGTTCTCCTTTGCAAAGCTAACAATTGCATAGTTGTAAATAAAGCAACAGAAATAATCAGTGGTGCGACTAATACAACAGCAATAGGCCCTTTAACTATCAAAATGTCATCTGAAGACTGCTGTTTTCTCCACTTGTAGCTCCACAGGGCTATAATTTACTTCAGAAATTTGGTTACAACAGATGAGAGTGGAGGTTTCTCAAACTAAGCCAACTGAATCATTTTCAAATAGCAATCCTATATATTATTCCACAGACCGCATATGGCAAAGAGAACACTAACATGAAAGATGAAAAATCCAGTAACAAAAGATTTGCCTATATGAAGCAATTTGTCTCTACACTTAATGACTGTAGGTGTGATATAAGTTATGACTTGGAGTTCAGCAGAGTGTAATGTCATGAAGGAATTCTGTAATACAGCTATTCCTGTGCTATGATTACCCATTTTTTCTCTGTGAGTCTTGCAACAAAAAGAAACACTATTACAGCAAAATGCCCCCAAGAGGATTTTATATCACACCTACAACCTGGTTTAGAGATGCAGAGCGATATGTTTTCTGCATAAAACACTATATCACAGGTCTAGAAGCAAGAAAAAACCTGAATCAGAAGGTAACTGGAGTTGGCAGGAAATATCCCTTTCCTCCACAAATAGGCAGAAGATGACTAAAGTCACCTCTCCCTCCCATGCCTGCTTCTCTTACATGTGCACACAAATACAGAAAAAGTGCTTATGAGAGCTGCTTCAGACAGCTATTATAAATCAGCAAAACCCACTAGTCCTTCCAGCACCACAGAGGCCAATAAACAACTGCTGATCCAGGAGTGTCAGGGATAGTGTTTGGTGTACCAGGAACAACAACGCAGAGCATATTTCTATGTTGGCTAGTTGTTATACTGTGTTATATATGTCGAATAAGTCCAAATACTTGAATTCACAGGTTCATGCATTAAATAAGGTATACTCATAGAATTGCTTTTGATCTGTAGCAGAGTTCATAATTTCCTCACAATGGAAAAGACATCGGTAGAAGATCTGAGCTAGGAAGGCTTCTAAGAGCACAAGAAACATGCCAGAAGCACCAGTCACAGCTCCAGTCGGTACTCAAGAAATGGATTTACTATGTGCAGCCAAATGAGGCACCTCTGCAATGCATTCATTAGCATCTCCCTGCACAGGAGGCCACAGCAAACTGAGAGAGGAGCCTTGAGCCTCTTGCCTCTCTGAAGGCAATCAGAGAAGACCAAACACTGGTTTTGAGACCTCCAAACAAGAAAAAAAAAAACAAAAACCTAAACAAAAACCTCCTGAAAATTGAAAGAAGAAACAAAATTTCAACTAAGTTCCACACTCAGCTCTGTTTTCTTGGACACTAATGCTAAGAAGGAACATTAGAAGAAAGATTTGAGCTGGTTCACGTAAAACACATATTACAATAAATGCATCAATAAAGATAGGGAAATCATTTTGTTAGCATGAAGTCTGGCAAAATGTATGGGTATTGATTAAAAGGGAAGAAGAATTATGATCTTTATGTTATTTGTGTATGTATTTCCTTACCAGCCTTCACACCTGAAAATACTGTAAAAATACTGTGAAAAATATCTGTCTGTACTCACTTAAGTATGTACATACTTAAGTATGTCACTTACTGGCATACTTACAAATATTGTTAAGACTCATCTTTTTATCTTCAAGTTTTAAAAGCAACCTTAACTAATAAGCATTCAGATATTTTTTAGAGAAAAATAGTCTTATTCATATACAGTTAGTTGCAAATGTAAAAGAAAATATTCACTCTTTTCTGCATGGATTGAAGACATCTGGATTATTTTATCCTCCTGTCATTGTCTGGCTGTGATATTGTTGAATACATGAGTGTGGGGAGTGCCAGAAATTAATTCAATTCTAGAATTTGCATTATATTAAAAAACTAAAAAAAAAAAAAAAGGAACAGAAATCATTATTCCTTTCCCTTTCCCCATCCCCTACTTTAATAAGTAAAATGTCAGGCTTCTTGTTCCTTAACTTGTTAGAGAGGTTTTAATCCTTTCTAGTTAGACAAATTGCACTATGTCTTTGAGGTTTTGTTGTACCCTGAGGTTGGCTGAAAAAAAAAGTGTTTTGAAAGGGTTAACTTTTGGAACACGCTATAAAAGGCAGCAGTAAAAGCTGCAACTCTGTTCAAAAGGAGGCTAGCACTTCAGAGTAAAAAATAAATAAACCACTATGAGTAGAAACACAAGCTTGTAGAGGCCTTGAAAGAAAACTGACCTCCTTCAATTAGTATGCTATTCCTCCTTCCTTGGTATGCTATTCTAATTAAATTACACCTTTATTATTCCTAACTCTGGTTAGGTTATTTCATCCTAAAGGTATGCTTTATTGACTGGTTAGCATCAGTCACCATTCTCTCTGCTTCTCTCCTCAGTTTATACCTTCTGTGCACTGACCCTCCAGCTTGATCAAAGTGGCTTTTTCATCAAAACAATCATATTTATTCCTCAGCTAATCTAAAACCAACTTTTAAATGCTTAGCCCACAAGACTAATCCACAGCCATAATATTGGTTATATTGTTTGAATTATAAAAAAGAAAAAACAGACTAACTAGATTTTTTTAATCTTTTTTTTTTTTCCTGACACAAAGATTTTAACCAGATCTAACATACTCCCTGCTTGTAATTTTCATCCAACAGTTGCTAGGCAATATTCCTGGCAATGAAGTTTTAAGAAAGTAAAGCCCAATTTGCCCAAGGTCAGGTTTGTGGTTAACCTTGTCCAGTCTGGTCACAACTCCAGTGACTTTGCAGGGCTGGTGAAGCAGAAGGTAGCTACAGTTACTGTTGAGGCAACCCCAAAGTACAAACATTATGACTTTATATCAGAGACAGCAGATTCCTGTGGGCAAGATTCTTCAAAATAATAAGCAGCAAGAAAGCAACAGCTTCCAAGGTTTGTGAAGATGTATGACAATTTGTGGATTGGTCTCCAGTTTTCTCCATTTCCTGTGGAAAAGAATGTATGGTTGGGAATGGACTTTGAACCAACAGCAGCATTTCTATGTAGGTACATGAATTTGTCAGGGCAAATTGGGAACATTTAAGTATTAGGCACCAAGAAATATTTTGCCACATATTCAGTACTTTGATTTGATCTAATAAAGAGATCATCAAATGGATATGATTTAGAAGTTTGTGCACCAGAGACACCAGTTTAGGTGATCAAAGAAATCAGCCTGCCGTGTGCAGAGTTAGTCCTGTCCTCACTAGTCCCTGACTTTCCCTCTACGTGACAGAAATTGCCAACTTCTTTCACTAACAGGCATCCACGTCACTTCAAGGAAAGCCAGTATAGTGATTGGCTTTAAAGCCTCTCAAAATTCTGCTTCAGCATTTTCCAGGTCCAACACAGCCTGCTTATTTGACATCTCCCACTTGGCTCTTCCCACAATCTAATATAATCCTACCAGGCTCCTGCCATTATTCCCTACCCGCAATGGCTGTTGTTATGTGCCCATTATTTCCCTTAAAACTCTATCTGACCCAGAAAGGAGCAAAGATAAGATTATTCTCTTTCTCAACAACTGCAATAAATGATTTGAGAAAAGAATAAAGAAAAGGTGGAAGCTGAGGCTTATGCCTCAGATTTTCCCAAGTATTTGGGATTGTGAATTTTATTTCTGTTAAAATGAGACTCTCAGAGATGCTCATTCACTTTGTAATAGCCTCATTCCTATTTTACTAAACACAAAGTTTGTTTAGTTAGTTTTGTAAGTCACATCAATGCAATAAAATTTTCACATACAAATCAGCAGCAACGAGCCAAATAGTAAAAGTTCAAGTGTCTCAACTGAGGCTAGACAGAGATTATATGTAATTAACCACAACTTAGAAACATAGTGAACTTTGGAAAAAAATAGCAGGCAATTCTGAAGACCAAAATCTAAGTCATAACAATCTGAGAGCAAATTCTGAAAAATCAGCCAGAAAAGAAAAATCTTTGGCTGAATTATTAAAATCTCAGAATTTGTGAGCACAGTAGAAACTGTTTACCTGGTATATTCTGGGCGGGGAGAAAAGAAAAGTCAGAGAATGAAAAAAGAGTAAGTGGAGAGCGTGACATAACCCTGTTAGGAACAAAAGGAGCCCCAGCATCCTTGAGTGATCAAAAGCTTTTCTTTGAAAGTTTTTTCAAACAAAAACCAAATCAATATCTTTTAAGTTCTTTATCACTTTTGGACCTTTGTCTTATTCAAAAAGCAGACAAAAAGAGAACTCAGAGAAGCATTTTTGCTGATCAACAAAAAACAGTATGAGTGCTTGTATGCTGGCAGCAGCATGTTTGTAGCAGTCTGGGCTTTGGATTTCCAGAGTATATAGGAAAGTATTCTGCACCAATAAGTCCATGAAAGAATAAAGGAAAGGCAGAAGATTCTCATATATACTCATTTATATTTTATCCTCAGAATTCTAATATTTTTATCTTATCACTGAAAGGATCTCCAGAGCTGCAGGCATTTATTGCTAGGAATGAACAATCAAATTCAGTTTATATGAAGGTAACTTGAAAGTTACCTCAGTGACTGTCAAAGAGTTTTGAACTTCAGAGGACACAGTTATTTCATGTCTGGTGGGGATTTGATTTGTTTATTCAAACTTCACTTGTTTATTGAAACATTTCTCTGTGACCTAAAGCTAACATCCCAGACTTCTGCAAAAATCCCTATTATACTAGTATTTCTGATTCATCCATAGCCAAGAATTGCTAGAAATCTCATTAGAAAAGTGTTTTTCTCCCATTAAGCCCCACCTACTTTTCTGAATGAATTGTAGGGAGAACAGACAAGGCAATGGCCTGGAAATGCATAGCGACAAAAGATACATCGCTTGTTGTTTTTACAGCTCCGTTCTGCTCCCAGTTTTTAAAAGAATGCCTCTGTTTCCTTAATGATTTGCTCCGGGCACTAACATAAGAGTACAGGACATCTCCCTCTGCATCTCTACTGCTCATAAAGCCACAGGTAAACAGGCACTGGAGAAGTAGATAACTGCATATTATGGGGTATTTTTCTAGGCAGAAACATAATTTGTACATGCAAATAGATGTATTTCATGAAAAGCTAGCATTATATACATAGACTAGTTCAAAAAGTCAGTGCTTAGAGCAAAATTGGCATGATCTGCATGTCAAAACCATGAATTTTTGTATCACTCTGAACTGGTGCCCTCATGGTGTGAATGAACTTTCCTGATCTTTATATTTAGATACTGCTTTTGTTAATGATGACATATCAATTCTTCACATTTGGATCAAGCACGGCTTCTTTCAAAGCAGGTCTATGGTTCTGGTCTTCATTTTAGCTAAAGCTTCAGTGAACCTTAGAGCTATGTGCACTTCAGTTTTGAGTTTAACTTCTAATAAAAAGCTGAAGAGGTATGACTGGCTCTGGGATTTGAATCCAATCCACATGATTTCAGTGTGTTCTGACTGAAGATTCTGGGTTTTGGTCTATTTTCCTCCTCCTTGTGCCAAAGTTTTGACACGTTGACAAATATCAGGGACACACTGAGGCTCCACATATGGAGGAAAACCAGGGACAGATGGGAGAAGGAGTTCCAGTACAAATTGCTGAGCAAGAAGTGATGCTTAATAGAATATAATGCATTTATCTATAATACTATATTTTAATAATATTCATCTCAAATGACTACACATCACAAGATGCATTTTATAATTTTCTCTTCATTTACAGTTTTGTTCCTTTATATTGGTTAACAAAACAAAAACTTAACATTGTTGTTGTGGTTTTTTTCAAAAAATGAGATCCGTATTGCTGACCTAAGTCACTGATATATGCATCAATGAGATATAACATCATAGCAGCTGAGTAAGACATATGAAAGGTTCCAAACTATTCATATGAACCTACGTGTATGTGCATTTTACATGTGGAACAAAAAATACTAAGGTCTATGCCTTTCAGACTGGCCATTTACTTAAGAATCATGATTGTAATGGAGCTACTCCGAAGGATAAAGAGAGAGCAGAAAAAAGCCAATTATGCTTTCTAGACTTCTTTCTAGATTTTTTCCTCTTTGGTCAGGGAACTGAAATCACATTTCCTATCTTTCAGCTTCCATCCAGTGTTTCAATCAAAGGAAGCAGATCTTTCATATTGTCCAAAAAAAAAAGATTCATATCTACTCACAGGGGAAAATTTCTCTCTTGCTATTTCCCTCCATGTGCAGAATTACCTAATTCACTATTTCCATGTTAGAACAGCCCCTTTAATGTTGTATTCAGGCAAATCAAAAAGGGCTATAACAGTCACTCTTTACTCTTTCCTAACTTACAAGAGGCACAGCTTAATACCTTTGTAGCACACTTACTTTCGTTTGCATGACATTCTGTGTAGTAAGACTGCTCAGAAGAGAAAATTGAAATAAAGAGAGTGGATTTGTTTGAGAGAGGAGGGGCAGAAGTGGCTCACTGAAATTCAAAGCATCAAGTACTGTGACAGCTGCTGCTGTACAGACTTGCAAACCCTAGATCACCATGAGGTTGTGCATCTGCACTGAATTTCCTGGGTTACTGTAACATATTACAAGGACGTGCTTTGATGTGTCCCACATAAATGTCCTCACCACCACACCCTCTTCCTTTCCCTCCACTCTCCACCTACTCCTGGCCCTAGGACCCCGCGGCCCACAGCGATGTCATGCTGCATGCCTTCCTGCTCACATGAGCAGCAGTTGTCAGAGAAATGAATCCAAAAGAAACAGTCAATAAAAACAGAAACAGCTGTAACAATTTTACATGGCATGGTTCTGATTTCTGGGTATATCCTCCACACACATGCTTTCTTTTTCTCTTTTCCTCTACCCTTCCCAAGTATCAGGATTTCATATCGTATTGTGGAAAAAATGGCCATTAGGAAGGAAAAAACACACAGAAAAGTTCTGCTCCTTTGTCATTCAGAAATGGGTGTTGCTTAAACAGCTTTACATTTTTAAAAAGAAGTAACAATAAAGGAAATAGATGTTTAGAGAGAAGAAAAATGAGTGGGCAGAATAAAAGGTTCTAAAGGCAGGCATAGATTTTTGCAGCAAGAAGTCTGACAGTGTTTTAAAATCCACTGTCTCCATAGCTTCAGTTCTGCCCCACTTACACCCTCCAACAGAAGGACAGGTTGTGTTTGTTGGCACTTGGACTGCACTTCTTTGTGTGAGAAGCATCTAAACAGACTTTACTGAGACACTTTGTCATTTACAGCAACACAAGCAGCCTCAGAGTCCTCTTACTTAGGTTTAGATGATGAAGGATGGCACCTAAGCTAGGAGCCATCCTCTGTTGCCACTCTTAGATGGGCTCTTGAGATACCACTCTCCACTGAATATAGAAAGAGCCCAGAGCACCTGAGCTTTTAACAGAGTGTCTTAGTTGAACTTAGAGGATAGAAAAAGGTGTGATCCAGCTAGAGAATTTAATAAATGTATGTAGTAAACACAAGACTCCTTGAGAAGGAAGTAAGTAGTAGGTTTGAAAGATATCATTAAAAACTTAGCACATCTTGCAATTTATCTGATGCCCCTGACATAGGGGACGGGGTGATTTCTGTATCAGTCATCACAGGCAGGATAGACTATTGGTGGCACGAATTTCATTTCACTGCAGCCATTTCAGAAAGTACCCAGAACACCTACTCTTCTCTGTGATTGCACTGCGGACTTATCATAAAACTTTATAACTGTCTTGAGCATTTATCTGACATCAGACTGCACAGGGAACTCACAGAATTTACACAAGATCAACGCACAAAATCCCTCCTTTGTTCTACCTAGAAATCCATTTTCCCAGTGTAGGAATGTAAAATAAGATAACAAGATAAATCTAAAACATCCCTACTATATTTTCAGGGTTCTAAGCAAAAGGAAAAAAAAAGTGATGGAAGCTGTCTAGCTGACTTGCTTAAAGGTTTTAGCTGGTGGGAAAAAAAAAAAAAGAATTAGTGAACAGATGGTGTGATGACATGTACCTATTTTTTGTAAATGTTAAAATACTCTCTAGAGAAACAAAAGATATGAATTCAGTTCCTCACTCCTAAACCTACAGAAAGGGTATCACACCTTCCAGCTGAGCACCTGCATTATATTTTCCTCTAAATGAATTTTAACATGGTAATACAGAGCCATATCTTTTAGCCTTACCATTAAGATACCCTTACGGGTGAGTGCCTCCTTCAAACTCACATTCTCAGCCAGTGGCAGGGAGGACCTAAACCCAGACCTCCATGATACTTTCTTAACCCCTGGACTTCAAAGGAAAAGAAATTAAAATGCCGTTTCTTCTTCAGTTAGGAAGGCTTTTACTGTTATTAAAAATGCAAAATGAAAAGCTGGGATTTTAGTAGTAATTTTTACAGAGATACAAAAGTTTAGTTGAAAGGTATAAGCTTAATGCAGGAAGAATTAGGTAAAATGGAACAATGCTAATATGCTCAAGGACCAACTAGTCCATTATAGGGACTTTAAAATTCTGTGGGAGAGCAAACTGCACACACCAGTTTGAGTTTGCAAAAGTACTGCAAAAATGTGGTCTAAACCATTGTGGTCTGGAGGTGTCACAGGAGTAGGTTTTCTTTCAGGTCACATTACATCTCCATTTCTTTTTCAGCTAGAATCCAGAGTGCTCAAAATACGAACAAACCAACTCTTTTCAACTAATTCCATTAGGGTCAATTGAAGTTTTAGACAAATATAGGGAATCTCACCTCATCCAAACTTCCAGCAGTATGATTGAGAATTTTGCCCTGGGCTGAGAAAAATAAATAAACAAGGGGGCCAGATTCTGCCCATACATAATTAACTAAGTCACATATGTTTGAATGAGAACTGAATTTGTGTCAGTATTTCCAAAACCTGCATTTCACATTAAGTCTTTTTTAAACCAAAAGTGTCCCCGTTGTGTTTCTGACTTCCAAGGTTTTTTCAGCTGTGTCACTGAAGCCAAATATGGTGTCTCTCAATAAATCAGCCATATTTCAGGCTCTTATAATTGCATTACATTACTTCATCTTTCCTTAAAAATAATACTATGTGGGCTATTTTCTGTTCAAACCATTTGCATGTAACTAATGAGTTCAGTATGTCTGCACTTTGCTCCTATACCCACGGAGTTTAACAATACAATGTTCAGGGAGCACAAACAACTGACATGCTAAAACTGCCAGCCTTTCTCAGGTACCCCCCACGGTCAAGCAGCTACTGTTACAGATCTCTGGTATTTACAGAAAGAGTGTGGAATAAAGCTGGCATTTTAGCCAAATTCTTCCTTTCTCAGCACAACGTGTCCCAGTGACCAGGCTCTGTGAAGGCTTTGGTCAGGCGCTAAACCATGCTATGCTGGCCTCTATCTGTTGTGATCTCACATCATAAATCATTTTATTGACTTATTCACATATTAAGCAATTAACAATATTTAATAGAACAGAAGAAATTTAGGACAGGGAGTAGGAATTGCTTAGAATTAACCTGGAATACAAACTGCTAGCTTAAATGCTTTGTTAATGTAACCATCAGGCACAACTTGCTCACTTACAAAGTTCAAAACAGAGAAGTGATTGCAAGGGTCCCTGGAGTTCCCTTCAACTGCAGTGTCACATTCAAGGCTGACCACAGCATGCTCTGCATTGCCACCAGGAGTCTACTTCTGTCAGATGCCAAATCAGAACAGATAACCCAGTTTCAGGCCACTTGTGCTCTGATTTAAAACAACCTCAGGATTCCACAATACAAGCACTCAATATAAGGACAGTGAAAAGAGCTGGGCTGTGGGTTGCTGTGAAACACAGGCAGTGCATAAGCAATTGAGATGTGAAGAGATATCCCAAAAGGAGAAGCTAAGCTTGGACTGTGGTATCCTGCATATCTAGGCAAAACAAAGTGCTTTCACAAGGTGGCTACAGCATTCCCTTATTTTTTTCAGGATAGTCTCATGAGTTTGGCAGCATGAGATAGGGGGCAAATGGTTACAGTAAAAATTGTCATAGATCCTACACTTACTACTCAGCACTCTCCACACAATAGTGCAGCTTCATTGGCAGATCCTTTATGGAGAAGAATCTCTGCAGCTGCTTATAATTTCTAACATCCTGTGCTGGGAGCATAATTGAATGGCAGCCCTCAAGGGGGGTCAAACTTATATTACTCTGAGTTTGTTCCCAGTACACATTGATAAATATTGTCGTATTGCCCAGGCTGTACTTTTAAAGATAGAAAACTCACCTCTGGAGCAGGTAGCACTAGATGCTCAAGAGGTTAACCTGCGGATCCAGGAAGCATTTCAGTTCTGGCAGGCCATCACCAATTTGACTGTGTTACTTAGAATCTACAAAAATGGCATGGCTTTTCTCTATAAAGCACACAGGTCAGAGCCCAACAGTAACAATAAATTCTCAGGTACACAGAAGGAGCAGAATTCAGCCTAATAATGAATACTTGTGGTAGTCCATGGTTACTTCTTGCATGCCAAGTTTGGCAGGTGCATGATCATACAGTTTCTGCTCACTCTCTAGGCCTGGTTTGATCTTCTAAAATGGACTGGCTAAGAGCTAGTTATCTAAGCTACATCTCTCTCAGAGGGAGGGAGGAAGCAAGAGAAATCTCCACAGAACTCAGTCCACCATGAGAGATGTCTGAGACAAGTAGGATGCACTGTCCCCTGGATGTGCCTTGTGAGCATTAGAGATTAGTAGAATTTCCTCAGATGACATACCCAATTCCAAAGTTGAAAAAATGGATTTTCAGGCAGCAAAATGAAGGTGTGGCCTTTGGCATGAGCTAGTAACTATACGCACAGGTTTCAGGAGCTCTTGCGCTTTGCTTATTTTGACACCTACAGTAGCACTCTGACTCCACTACCATAGTAGCTAGTTCATGCTTGTCACCTCCCCAGTCTGTAATCAACTCCACCTTGTAGGCATCTGTTCAAGGATGCAGGGAGAAGTTTTTTAGTCAGTGTGGTTTGTTTTCACAGCTTTCTTAAGCTTTATGGTCAAAACACAAGCAAGTATTTTTAACAAAACTGCTGTAGCTCCAGTTGTGGACAATTGAGTGGATTTTGAGCATGTGCAATTTCTTAGAGTGGTAATCAACGATAAATACTTCACAGTAAAATATGTATGTTTAGATAAAATCACATTCTGCAAATGGGTTCCTGAGGCCATCAAATAACAGAGGTTGGAAAAACAGCCTGATGGCTCATGCACGTTTGGACAAAGATACTCTTTTCACATAAGAATCTAATAAAATGTGAAAGGCAGCTCTGTGTATATTCCTGTAAAAGTAACAGTGGCAGGAGGAAAGGGAGATGCTCATTCCTCTCAGGGAGGGCCCCTCAATCTTTAGACTGCATTTGACCTTCAGTGAAACCTGAGCAGACAAGATCTCTGTTGCTACTCCACTGCAGATGGGAATCAGCTCAGCCTTGGGAGACTGTGTGTTACAGATCTGTCAAGTAGTGGCAGTTTGGAAAGATAGTTCGAAATACTTGAAAAAGATTTTCAACGTCTCATTGAAACACCTTGAGGAATACTCATTAGAGAGGGAGAATTTTAGGAAAGACCCAGAGATTGCTGTGAGAAAGTCTCTTTTTCAGCTACATGAGACTTGGCAGGTCTGAGCTCAGCTGCACTTCTATCACTTTCACTGCCAAAGGTAATAAATAAATAACATTAGTTATGCCTAAAGCAGTAGAGAAATCTGCTATTCAACAATGAGATTCCCTTCAAAAACTAGGGAATGACTCACAAGGCAAGAAATCTGTAGCTTTATTTCAAGTCATGTTCACGTTCCTCAGGATTGCTAAGTGATGTTCTCCCTCTGACTTTGAGAGTGTCCTCTCTCCCTCATGGCCACTGAGAATTTCTGAAGTACTTTTACCAACTCTCCCAAGATTATCTACGGCTGTGCACTGGCTCCTGAAAGCATTCCCTCCATTACACATCACATTAGCCCAAACGTGTTTACCTTCAGGGCAAGGTGTAAGGTTCAGCTATTCACTCAGGTTTATACTAGTGGAATGAATGCAAGGCCTTGACTATGGGTTTGCTTATACAAGGAAAGTAGGGTGTGAATTTAAGAGCTACGGTGTGAATTTACACTGCTCCCTGCATGTGTACTTTTACATGCTGTTGAGGAAGCCACTTCATATAAAGGAACTCTTAGTGTGCACTCTCAATGTCCATTGAGCGCAGAGTAGCTAATGCAACGACATTCCACATCTTAGTTTACTGCTGGTCATTTACCTGATCATTTGCCTGATCTCCAGAACGCAATGGCCAACAGTTAAAACAGTCAACTTTCTGTGAAATCTCAACAGGATTACAGGTTACCCAAAAGAAAGTATTGCTTTCCTTAATTAATAACTGTATTTTTGTTGTGTATGTAGGTAACCACTGTTAGAAGTGAAATTAGTTTGTCATCTAAACAAATTTTACTTAAGAATTGATTGTTCTGGCTTGCACACACTACACAGTATAAAAATATCTGTAAATTGTCCTCACATGTACAGCAGTATTTCTCTACCTAAGGAAAGTGCACATTCCAAGAATTAGCAAGCAAGCTGACACACAAAATCTCAAATTTATATTCAGTCCTCTCTGACTTCAGAACAATTAGATTGTTGACATATCTTAAAACATACAGGTGCCTATGTACCTCTGTGGTCAAATGCCCACCTGATGTAACTTAAGAGTTGTGTCTGCTTCAACAGCAGCCTACCAATTTAGATAAGTAAGAGTAGGGCCTTATTTATTTCCCAGAGGACTTAGAAAGGGAAGACATGCCTGCTTTTCATGACAACATTTTTTTGCTAGAGCCCAAGTAGAAAAGTCTGTTCTTTAAAACAGACTGCATCAGAAAGAAATAATCTCCCACTCCCAGTTAATTCATTCTAAATTCTTAGTAGGTCAACATCCACTTCAGGGTCTTCCAAGTGCATCTTGTCTCATCTATATTTGTCTTTGAAATTATGGACTCCTCAGGGTATGCTCTGTGCTGCTCACATCATCAGAGATTAGCAAATAATTCTTACCATTAACAATAATAAATAATATGTGGCAAGACGTTCTCACATTATGCTTTTTGCCTGCAAAGCATGGCACAAGAGAAGATGGGTCGGAATGACCTGGCAGGAAGTGGACTTTTCAGGATATTGAAAGGTCAAGTCCCTAGAGAAAGGACACTTCAACACCCAATCAACACACTATGGGCCAGCAATTCTCATTGAAGCTGTTCAGTTTGGAAGAGTGATATTCTTTCCTTTCCCTAGCCTTCTCTGTGTGCTGGGCTTTCCCCTCTTTTCTCTGTATGTAGCAAGCCAGCTGGGGTAACTAAAGTGCAGTAAAGTAAAATAAGCAGATCTGCAAAGTGCTGAGTCCAGTGATTTTCCCCAGGAGAATCTGCACAACTCTGAGGCTTTACTGGGGATTGTAATTAACACCTGACTGAAGCATGTTTATGAACAAAGTCAGGGAGGGAGAGAGAGAGATGTTTCAGCCTTGAACTGAATGGTTTTGAATTGGCTCAGCTTTATGGGCTATTTTGGCAGTGGTCATGATTGAGTATAACCCTGAAATGAAAAGGAGCTTGGGGCTTCTTGCCACCTCCTCCTCCCACCCTGACCTAGCTCCCAGTACAAAGCATGTGTTTTCATTTAATGCTGGATAACAGTCAATTGATGTCTGGATTCTAATTCAAATGTTTATTCTTCTGTGGAACTATTAACATTATTTTTCAGTTAGGTGTAGCTTACTTCTACCTCAGATTAATAAAATCCCTTCTTCATTTCTTTTGATAACATTGCAGCCTCAGATTCTTGAGAAATACTCTATCATCTCCTAGATTCAGGCTGTACCCTATTTCTAACTCCCTCTCCTTGCTTATAGACCAAATCCTTCAAGTTCTCCCAGAATTAAAAAGAAAAATCTCCCACTGGCATTAGCAATGATTTTAAAAACAAAAACTGAGAACATAATGGACTTAATCTTTCACTGACTTCCACTATTTTCATATCAGAATGGCTCCATGAGCACACCCACTGCATTCTGTTTTCCAGGAAGAGTTTATGTTTGCATTTTCTTCTTTGTTTTTGACTAACCTTAACTCAGCTATGTAAACCCAGTTTACATCAGGATCTACTTCCAGATTTGGCTTAGGGCAGAATTTGGATTTTTGCTTCAAGGTTCACAAAGGTGAAGTTGGAGTTTAAACTTCAGAGCACCTGTATTTTACCAGCATTGCTATAATATTTAAAAATCACAGAAACTTGCTATGATTAGTGGATTGATTTCCATCAACTTTCAATAACTTGCCTCCCTAGATATCATGCTTATAAGCAGTTCTACCTACAAAAATCAGTCTGAGGTCCCTTGATATTCCATACAGTCAAGTGTTCTGTAGTAAGATGACATGTGCATCATGTGTTCAAGTACAGCACATAAATACACAGCAAACGCTGGTGTCAATACTGCTGTGGGAGCAGTAACTCCTATGAGTAACTCCTAAAATCCTGGCATTAGACCCTCACTACACAGAGCTCACAGGTCTTTACATAACCAGGAAAAACAAAAAGTTCAAAAGAAGCAGGATGCACAACTCAAGCAACACCTGGGCCTTTCTGCTTTCTGTTGACAGTTTGTCGCAAGTATGCTGTGTAGTTTTGGTAGCATCCTGTTTGTTCCACAATGCATTGTTTTATTTCCTTTCCTGAAGCTCCTTTGGTAAACTGCTTTTTTGTATCAGACGTCCTAATTTATTAATCCGTTTTCCACAATTTTACTACAGTTTTATGTTATTACTGAAGGCAAAATGTTTTCTAAGGAAGATATGCCAACGGACAGGAAAAGTGCACAAATTCCCTGCCCTGCTGCTCAGCAATTTTTAATCCTGGCACAACTAAATGAGTCAATGGCAAATTAATCAAAATTCTTATCTTCCTACAGTAAAGAGTGCAAAGAACAATCTGCATATTACAGTAGTAATAAAAATTAAACCAATAAGAAAATACAAATGTCCTAATAATTTGATCAAATTACCATTTTGCTTAGCATTTCTCCAAGCCTAATATTTCCAGGCATTTGGTCAAATGACTGAAAATATAATCAGAATGATGGTAAGCAGACTGCCTATTTTATAAAAATCTCTTTGGGCAAGCAGTCAAGGTACACAATAATGCATTCTGTTTCAAAAAAACTAATGCTTGTGGCATTTATATGCCCATTAGCCACAGCACAGGTCTGAGTAATAGTTAGGGAATCATTTTCCTTGAGCCTGGTTAAAGGCTACTTACTGATCTACTTGCTATAATTAGCAAGAGCTTCCATCTGGGAAGTTTAGGATTGTGAATCTGGCAAAAACACATTAGGCAAGTCCACTCTATCACAGCTACACAATATTTATCAGCTCTTGCTGTCTCTTCTCTCTAGATGTGTCTGTCTTTCACTGGGGCAAACGTACCAGAAGATGAGCTCTTTAGGAGTCTAGTAGCACACATTTTAAAGGAGAATTTTTCCATGATGAGCAAATCCACATGAATCTTTCACATTTCCAGAGACTTTAGAGGTCACTTTGGTATTACTTTTGGTACTGGACTATAGCAGAAGCAGACATGGTCATGACTCATTTGAAAAGTACAAAGCTAGGGATCCACAGTTGTGTGCATCTTCCCACCATGTCACCCAACCAAACATCCATGAGAAGGCTGAATTTGATATGTGCACTGTTACCTCAGGCCACAGCCTAAAGTTTCACCAGGCACCTGGAACCATTCCCCAGGCCTGCAGGGAAGACTGTCTTCCTTATTCCCCACTGCACAGCTTTTCAATACTCAGTCTGGTTTTCCAGCCTTTACTGCCAACACATTTAACCCTGTAATTCAGTCATCAAAATCACAGTTGGAATCAAAGCTGAACAGTCCACATGCAGGTTTTGTGTGTGTTTATATGTGAATTTTGTCAGGCCTTAGTGACAAGCTACTAGCAAAAGACTACATCCTTGGTGCTTTGCTTAAGAGGGTACTAGGGCAGTGTTGTGTGTTTTTTGGTTTTGCTGCTTAGTATTCCTAGGAACAGAAAGGTTTTGTGAATGAACCCACTACTCTCTTCTTTTGCAATTTTCCATAACCACCACCAAAACCACACATTACATTCTACCTTAGTGTTGCTATCTGTGTAATTGACCATTTTGGGGAAAGATGAGAAATACTATGAAAAGAATGCTTGTTCAAAAACTGTTTCCTAAATGTATTAATCTTTTGACCCATTCATGTCTTCCCATTATAATATCCTCCAATAGTAATTGCTTTGCTTGGTTATCTAGAACTTGTGCAGCACAGTGCACCTTCAACTTTTGACTCTCTTAAAAGGAAGGTGACACTCATAAGTGACAATTCTGTACTTCGCAGATCAAGATTTCATAACCTCTTTGCAAGTGAATCACAATTCTCCTTTTCTTTCTTGGGCAGAGTGACTCAAGTCCATTATGAGAGCACAGATTTAGGAATACAATGACGACCTTCATGAGGAAATTTGGCTGTGTGGACTGAAATCTGCTTTCACCAATGTAGCTTGTTAGAACCTTCAAAAGGCCTCTCCTGTTTATGAAACCTACAACATTTTTTTAAAAGTAACTTGAGAAACACTAGACAAAGTTACCATTTTCTTATTCAGAGTTCATAGTCTGCCTTTAAGCCTACAGAAAGTGGCACAAAAAAAGTAACTAAAAAATCAAGACAGACTATCGAGTGTGGCTTAAGTCCTAGTGTGCAAACTTATATACATGGCTTATTTTACACATACCAGCTTTCTCATTCAAGTTTCTTCACATAGGTTAAATCAAAGCAGCTATTTGTGGTCTTCAGTTTAAGCCCTTGACTATTTACAGGATTGAATATGAGTCTACTACAGCCACTTTACCTTTCCAGCTTCTCCCTTCCTCAGTCCAGGAGTCTGTTGTCATCCTCTGTGGAATCTGGAGCAGATGGAGTGGATCATCTCTGATGCTGGACCAGAGCCTTTATTTGTTTATGGGATGGTAGATATCTAGACAACAATAGTGGAAATGCCAACAAGTAACTGCACTTGTATTTTCAATTAAATTAAATGTTTTGACTAAGCAGGGTGCAGAAAATAGTCAATACTTGCTAGACCTTTTGGGTCAAACCCAATGGATTCTTTCTAGATTTATGAAAAGGAAATGGAAAGTTGAATTTGTCGATCTTCTCCCTCCCTCACAATATTTTCTTTTCCTCCTTTTTTTTTTTTTTTTTCCTACTGGTGACTTCACCAGTGGGAAAATACAGGAAAGGCAGAGGAAGAGGTGGGTGTACAGCTCTCTCTGTTTCATATACCGGTAAGAAAAATCAACCAGTCAGGCAGGAAATAGCCAGCTGCATGTTGCAGCCAGGGCTCCCACTCATCAGCCTGAGTCACTGCAGAGCTCCCTTGAATAGTGTGCTTCTGCCCCACAGCTCAGCCAAGATATAGGACTTCTTCTGCTCAGCCCTGCCACTGGCACAGGGTGAGAGAAAGGCAAAGAGGAACAGCCCTTGTGCTGGCCCTTTACCAGCCCTTGCACACTACAGTCATGAAGCAGATCTGAATATTCCCTGTCTAGATACATCTTCATCATTTAAAAATTAAAACACATGCTACAGCAAACAATGGTATTTTCTCCCAAACATCCACACACAGTTCAAGATCATTAAAACTACTCCAGCCTCCTCATCTGTTCCCTTCTGGGAACGGAAATAAATGAGGTTTACATTAGATTATGATTGTCTAGTTCAGTTGCCAAAAGTTTGGAGACTACAAGTGCCTAGCAAAGCTCAAATATATTACGATACTCTATAGAGAAGGGAGGCTTTCTCAAGGTCTCTACTGCCTCTTTTGATTTACCTCACACTTCCCATAAATACAATGTGAGCTGAAGGAACTCTGCACCTTCCACAAGGCACTCAATATGTGAAAGGATGATGCCCGTAATCAGTCAGCCCCTAAACCACACATGAATTTACAGATCAAAATCAATGCTTTATGCCCTGAAGCAACTCTGTAAGCCAGGGCAGACTTTGGAAAATGAGTATAATATGCTGCCTGTGACTAGCTCCACTAAATAAAAAAGCAGCTGCATTTGTACAACTGGTCTAAGACTTACGGTTTTGCAGGCAGACACCATTTTCTGACATCTGGGAGGGAAATGTGAATTCCAAGTTTGCCGCATATAGGGTCCCAATCAGATCTAAGATTTAACAGCAATACTTGATTTCAGTCCAATTCATCTTGGGATTGGAGTTTATTATTTTGAAAAGGAGACAACCGAATATCAGAAATCAGCACTGCAAGATGAATAGAAGTGTATATGTAGATTAGGCTTGGAAGGAAAGTAGTTTTCCTATGAGACCTTGTGGGGGAAAAAAAGCTACTCAGTGTATATTTACAAAAGGAAAAATGGAACAGAAGAATGGTATCTTTTGGCTAATTGCAGCATACATCTGGGAAATTGAAAAGAACTAAAAGATGTTCAGTGCCTTAAAAAAACAAAGCAATATGTTTCCCAGGTTACTAGCCTATAAAACAAAAAGCAGGCACAATAATGAACTCAGATGCTACACTACTCCATGATAGTCTGCACTGGGTTAAAAGTGCTGAGTGGAACTCTAACATGATAGAGAATGTAAAGTAGAGGCGAGAAAGGAAAAAGGAGAGAGGGAAATGTTCTGTTACAAAAACTTCCCAATAAGTCCTGCACACACACACTTCCCTCACCTAGACTAAAAGCTGCTTTCACATGATCCAGCCATGGACTTTTTTCCATCTAAGGAAACTGTCACTGATTTGAGGCTTTTTGTCCACTGTCAGATGGCACATGCCATGTGTCAGACAATTATTATTTTTTTCAGACTCAAAACAAACTTGAGTCCACCCAAGAGGCATTCTGCCCCAGCTGCACTTCTGCTCTGATGTAGGTTCTGTTCCAACCCTACTGGAGACAAGAAAAGAACCAAGGGTGGAAAGACACCCTCTTTTTTAATTAAAATCATTTTTATCATGTAAAATACTCATGACAGAAGCAAGAAAGGTTTATGAATATCAGCTGAAATCAGCCTCACAGAGCAAGGGCCAATATTTGAATTTCTATTGCTTAACCTTGTTTGGGTTGGGAATTATAGCAGTTTTCTGATTAACTACCTGCAGGCATGCACCAGTTTGACCTTTTGCATGCTAAATTGCATGCACGAAATTAAATTTTCCTCTCTCTCTTACTGAGATAAACAAGGCCTGTTACATGACTCAGGCTGCCCTTTTCCTCCTGCCATTCCATATGCAAAGTCAATCCTAGCCAGTTAATCCTCAATTTAAGAGCAGACTTCTGTATTTTTGTAAGTGATTAGAAGGATTTTGTTTCTTTTAAGCAGTTGTGGGTCTATAATTTGCATTCAGAAATAAGTGCAAGTAGCATCATTATGACCTAAGTTTCCTAATAACAGGTTTGCATGAGTACTTCAAGCATAAGTGAATGAGCAATGTTCATTATTATCTCTTTACAAATTTGATTAAATAGTGTCATCAACTACAATGGATACTTAGCATACTTCTCCAGCGAACATGGGAGGGAAAAAAAAGGGGAGAGGAGAAAAGACCATGTTCAGCAGGTGATCTGTTGCCTTTTTGTATAGATAATAGATTAGAAACTCTTACATCCAATTCAGCTATTCACGGTTTTCAAATTTTGAGAAATATTTAAATTGCATCATTACTTGAACATTCTCATTATATTCTCAATTGAAGTGATGCAAATCAGGGACAACTTTCCTGAAATCAGATGAAGTTATTCTGAGCCCAACCACACACTTAGTAGTACTTATTCCCCCCAAAATCATAAGAAAATGTGATCAGTTTACAGCTACATGTCTGAATTTAAACAGATGAAGATTACAGGGAAAGTAACAGATCAGGCTGTGAAAGAAAACAAAAATCTGTCCTTTTTCTCTAACCCTTAACACAATGGGAACTAGGAAATATTTGTATCATTCTAAGTTGTGTTATACTTTATTCCATGGTCAAAAGAGAAAATTTGGTTGCTATACTAAAACAGAAAAATGTTCTTGGTGCTTTTCCATCTTAAATATTATCACCTCAGTGCTTGTCATAATCTGTGCTTGTCTGTGCAAAGGCAATTTCAGACCCCAGCTTCTTCAAATGAGAAGAATAGGAGGCAATCATGATTTCCTGATGGAGCACCTCATGTTTGCCTCACGAAGTTTACTGTTGCTGCTGTTGTGCAAAGAAAGCTTACGTTCTGTTGCCATACCATGGCTTGTAGAAAACACCAGGTCCCTGTTCAGTCCAGCCATGACCAATTCAGCAGCAAACAGTACATTCTTGGCAGTTCTACTGATGACTGGTTAAGCCCCAGCTAATTACAGTGATGTACCCTCAGTTCCCAAAGCCCTGTAGTGGGAACAAAACAAACTGGATCAGCTCATGACCTTTCAAAACTTTTAAAAGAATAGGTTTTTCTAGAAAAATGGCTTGCAAACACCGTTCACCATCACTCTGACAAACTCTTGTCACAAACACTTCTCTCTTCTCTTTTATGATAACACATAACACAGCAATACGCTTGCGGTGTACAGCAACTGTGTTTCACAGTTGATTGGAAAACAGTGATGTGTTTGTTGATGTTTTGATGAAGATTTTTTTTTTAATTTTAAGTTAAATTTATTTTTTTTTTTCCAAAGGATTGAGGTGGCCTGATTTTTGCTCTACACTTCATCTACCCTTTCCACACAGGTTCTCTCAGTGAGAAACAGAACAGGAACCAGCATGATGTGACTAAAAATTTCTCCTTCAGCCATAAATCACAGTTTGAAAATTTCAGGTCTACTTACCTGATATAAACAAAAGCAGATGGCAAATCATATATTTACCATGACTGCGTTAGGATTTATAGGACATAACTATTTGCTTATACAAGTCACTGTTAAATTTTACTGGCTCTTTTTATTAGTATGTATCTGTGGGGTAAAAAGACTTCTGAACTGATTGAAAGAAACCAATTATCATGCAAGAGGACATTTTAAACTGAAAGAGTAGTTCCCATTTGTTACATGGACCCTCTGCCATTTATTCAAGAACATAGTGGCATATACAAACAGTTCCTTGTTGAGTCAAGATGTACAGGCATAAATCTTCATGATTCCTTCATAGAATCATAGAATCACAGAATATTGGGGGTTGGAAGGGACCTCTGGAGATCAAGTCCAACCCCTCTGCCAGAGCAGGACCTTAAGTACCACCTTAAGTGTCCCTCAAGTACCACCTATACAGAGATACTGTTTTTCTCTGTATGGTTTTGCAAAGACATACAAAAAGCAAGAAAACCAAAACCCAAACACTGTGCACTATGTTAAAAAACAGGCAAAGCCAGTTTCTAGGAGATATCAGTAGTGGAAATAAAAGAGAAGTCACATTTCTCAAGGTCGTATCCCATGAGTTCAAGTTCAAAGATTCCACAAACCAGCCCCTGCTGGGTCAGATAATCATTAGGTAAAGAGACCAGAAGGGAAAGAGACTAGCTGAACCTCAATGAAAATAATTTTAAAAGAAAAATAATCCACACAAACTGATGGTAATCAGCATAGCTGTGAGAAAGAGATAAGGTTCACTTGGGAAATTCTCCTAGATACCCATCATAGTTTGTTTAGTCCATAGTTGAGTGTTCTTGGTATAGTTTCATATCATGCTCCTTCGTTATACCAAGAGACAATGAAATCTGTGTCTTCTAACTTCTCATTTACAACGGTGTAAGATCTTTACTAGGTCCACATACCAGAATCATACTGTGCAAAGCTCTCTAACTTGTTTCACATATATCTGTAGGTATGGATATGTGTGCGCAAAGCAAAGCCACACACAGTTTTATAATCCGTGTTATTGTCTCCATTGTGTATGTTCATATAGTGCATTAAACTAGAATTGTGTTGTCAAACATTTTTCAATATCCTAATTTCAGTTTGTAAACTTTGAAGGAGTACTTGCTTCTATAAAGTTAGGTAACAGAAATTAAAGTGGTAATGAAACAGTAATATTAAAGAATTCTCTTTTACATTCTGGTTGTATTACTCCTGCAATGTAGGAGTACTCCTACATAATAGCTATGTGATACACATTTTTCTGCCTGTACAGTATATCTAAACTACTTCTAGAACTGAGTGTCCCTCTGGGGGCCTGGGGTACATGGTTGTTCCAGGAACCACCCAGGAGTAGCATTTGAGGGACTAACAGAAGCACATAGATCTTAATATTGAGGCAGGGTGCACGTGTTTTTTATTCCAGACCTATTCTCCTACCACTTCTGACCTGAGCCTCCAGCAGTGTGGGGAGAATTTGTACTATATGCCACCGTGTGACTGTGTTCCCCAGCAAAGTTGTTGTCTGGTGCACCTTTTTTTTTTTTTTTTGGCATGGGGCAGGGGGCATCCTTTTAAAATGGAAATAAACTACTACAGGTCTTGTGTTCTATTTCATTTCGGTTTGGATAATTATCCACAGGTAGAGCAAGGATCCTTTCATACCAACCTTGCAGACCTCAGGTTGAAAGTCAAAAGAGCTTTAGCCTCCTGAGTAATATCTTCATTACTTGATAGACCCAGCAGCTGAGAGATTTGTTTTCACAGTTGCCTCCTGATAGTCTTGCACAAGGAGACTGAAACCGAATAAACAGTGGATGATATCTTGGGCCTATGAAACTGAGTGACAAACCTCTCATTGATTCCAAATAGCCAGAAATATTAATTTAGGCTTCCAGAACATGAGCCAGCATTGTGCCAATGCAGCCCAGAGGGCAGTAAGACAAGCTGGATGTGTTCCTCAGATTAAATATCTTGGTTTTAATTAGCAATATAAAGGGTGACAGGGAAGAGCAACAAGCTCAATTTCTTTGCAGATAGAGAACGGTAGCAGAAACTTGTTAAGTAACCTGCATAGGAACATAAAGGAGTTTGTGGAAGAGTGAGGAATTTAACCTAGATCACCAGAAAATCAGTTCTGTTCTTTCACCATGGAGTGTGTTACTACAGAGAAATAACTTTTATCTCTATTGCAGAATTCTGGTATAAGACTGAAAAAGCAGCAAAACTCCCATTTATTCTGAAAAAGAAGGACAGAGGACATAGTAAGACACTGTCACAGGTTGCCCAGGGCATTATGGGTGCTCCAGCTCTGGAGGTGTTCAAGGCCAGGTTAGATGGGGCTTTGAGCAACCTGGTCTAGTGGGAGGTGTCCCTGTGATGGCAATGGGGGTTGGAACTGGATGATCTTTAAGGTCCCTTCCAACCCGAACCATTCTATGATTCTGTGACAGTACAGAAGGTGTGAGCAGTCCTTCCAATGCTGATTAGTTTTTCCTCTTCCACTTTTCTCAACTTTCTTCCACTAACTTGCTTAGGATTGGATAGGGCAGATGTATTTCCTTCTGTGGCACAAAGACTTACATATGAAAATATTACGTCAGAGGATACACAAAGTACTCCTAATATTTCTAAGCACTGGCATATGCAATTCTGTCCTGGAAGGGAATGTGAAAAGGTATAACCACCTAATTTTTGTCTCACAGGAAACGTGCTCATAGGGAACATGCACTTTGCTGGGGAAGGTAACTTTGTTCTTAAGCATACAAGGTGAGCAGAACTGGATCAAAGGGTTAGCAGCATAGGTAAAATTAACTTCTGATGTCCTCACAAAAAGGAACCAGTCACTCTTAATAGAGAGAGGAAGGTTCATAGGACTATCTGCCTCCAGTCAGATCTCCAAGATGAGTGCCTTCTTTTTGCCTGTGCCTAAAGATGGTCTGAGATGAAAGTAAAGCAAAGAACTGGAAGAGGATATACCCTGATCTCTTTCTACTTTCTTACTCTTAGTGAAGTCTTTGCCTCGACTTCCCTAGCAGAAAAAATGAGGCTAATTCTGTCCACATCCTAGCAATATTAAGAGTGTGTCCCCAAACAAGGTCATAATCTTTGTGTGCTAAGCAGTACACCAGCACAGAATGGATGTTTGTGTTACAAGCTGGATGTAGATATTTTGCAGATTAAAATTTTGCAGATTAAATATTTTGCAGTTTTAATTAGCAATATAAAGGGTGACAGGGAAGAGCAACAAGCTCCAGCAAAACTCCCATTTATTCTGGAAAAGAAGGACAGAGGACAGCTTTCAAGAGCTGCAAGATGCCAAGTGAAGAGTAGAAATTCAGAATTAGCATGTGAATTAATACTATCACTGTGCTTAAAAATTGAATCCCATGCCATTTAAAGCTTTTTTTTTTTTTCCACAGGCGCGGTTTTGTTTCTTACATACGGATTTTGGCAATTAGGGACTGAGTGAGTTAGTTCCAAATAATTGAAACTCAAATTGTGCAGAGCAATGTATATGAGGTGCTGCTAGAATGTAGTAAGCCAAAGAACAAGCTAACATTGCCAGTGTGACCTTTGACAAGAGGGTCATAAGTCACAGGGCAAATTGAGAAACAGAGTGGCTCTTTAAGCCTTCTCGCTGGGCTACAGGAGTGAGCTCTACCTGCTCTATTCACTTCTGTCTAGAAACAAAAAACCTCCAGTTGAGTTGTGATGACTGCTTCAGCTCCTACCATCAACAGACATTAGACCACGATAAGAAAGCTCTCATTTATGCTACAAGATTGTCCATGTCAAAAGAGAATTAACAGAAGAGAGAACAAATAGATGCTATGTTTTACCAGTTATAAAACCAAGGCTTTCACTCTTTCATACACATTCTTAAATCAGTCAGCTGTCCTTAAAGGCCAACATCCTTTGATTTCTTAGAGGTCCAACCTTAATGATTCTGTGATTCTATAAAAAAATCTAATGAAAGCTTGGGAAGAGAGTAACTTTAAGCTCAAATACTTGATTATGTGGAAATAATTCTATAGTATGTTTTCAAGTACACAATTAAGCCTTAACGACCTGAATATAAGTTTGATTTTGAGAGTCAAACACACAGTTGCAGAATAGCATTATTGCTGGTTAAATACTTGTATCACCAACAAGGGAACAGAGATGGCCTCACCTGACTCCCAGAGCTATCCAGCACAGGGGAAATGACAAATATTTTTCATGGAAATGACTGCAAATTAAGTCAGAACAAGAATATTCACTCATGTAACTGACAACTAATTTTGAAATAATGAATGCATTTAAGAGTAACACAGTTTTTAATTGCAAATTTATGAAGGGAGAAATAAGCAACGTGCTGAATAAATTGTTCATTCTGAATGATTCATCCAGATCTAATGACTATCCATCTCTACAAATATTGTCATAAGGCATAATGAGCTGGGCTGAAACACTAGAAAGAAACGAGCCCCAGAAAAACAAAGTACTATTACTGCAGTTTCAGAACCAAAGAACAGACTTCATAACTCTCTGGAAAATCTCCCTACCTGCAGATGCCCCTGCAGAAGCTGAGTTTAAACTGTGTTTTGCTGACGTGTCATGGCTGAGACCCACACAAGCTCAATTTTCTTTTGATGTTACAGGTAGCATGAGGCACTCATTCCCCCCTCCTCTAATTTTTTCCCCCCTTCTATTTGGAAACCCAGAACGAGAGGCATCAGGGAGAAGTCTCTGATCCAAACTGCTGCCTGAGCAAAACCTACAGGCCTAACACTGCTGCTATATATGTGCTGAGGGAAAAGACGATGAGCCTGTCTCAAAAGAGCCCCCAACCATCACATCTGAGAGCTTCTCTCAGGCATCCTCAGCCTAAATATTTTATGGAGCTGGGGTTAGAGGTCACCAACTGTCAAAACACAGCACAAGTCACATTGTGCACCGCCGAGGAAACTAAGCAGACGGCAAAGGCGGAGTTCAGGGGCTGCACTTCTTAATGCATGCTGCAAATGTTAAAGCTGCCCTTAAAAAGTAACAGGCTTTTCCCCCTAAATCTTTCTGATTTTTACAAGTTGAGCTCAAAGCTAAGGGAGGGTGAGCTTTAAATGATCAATGCACATGTGGAATTAGACTATTCTAAATGTCTTTTTCTTTTTTAATGGAGGGAAACAACCACCCAACTTTGAACTGCCAAATTTAACCAGCAGCAAACTCCAAAGCACCAGGTGGTTTCATAAACCCAAAGGTTCATAAATCTTTTCTTTAAAGTTTCCAATTTCAAAAAAGAGCTTGTTTTCTTTGTGGTTATTTTTCAATGTTTCTCCCTCCCCCTTTTTCTTTCCTGCCTTTGGGTGGATGACCTGCCAACCCCTAACAGCCTTTTAAGCTGGCTGTGCTGGCTCCTGCTGATGCGGCCGGAGCCAGGCTTCCCGCTCGCAGGTGGTGGGCTGTGGGCATGACTTCATCCGCCGGGAAGAACCGCTGGGAAAGGGGCTGCATGGAGGAGACGTCGTTTCTATTTTTAAACACTGCCTGTCGCATAGCTCAAAAGAGTGCAAAGAGTTCAAGCATTCAGCAAATCTGTTCTCCCCAGCACGTGGGCCTTTGAAATAGTAATAATAATCAAGGCAGAATAGCCACCAGTCTCCTCAGTCTCCAGCCCATGGATCACATGCAGTCCAACAGGGCAATTAATCTCTCCTGTGGGGTAACCTGGGAGACTGCCAGGTGCAGGCAGGAGGATCAGGGTTGGATGAATCACTGGTGACATTTGTTTGAGGTGGGCCAAGGCGTCTTCAGGAAAGATGGCAGCTGGGAATAAACTGCTGCTACAACAAGAGCAAATCACCTGCCCTGCACCTTTGCTTCTACCGTATGTGAATTGCCACTGAGTAAGGCAGCTGTCAGGCGTAGTGTGCGCTCTTCTTGCAGCCAGAACCTGCTGGCAGCTGTTCTGTTTGCAGGAGAAAGTTGGGGTTTACCTGTGCATGTATATAGTGGAGCATGTGAATAGTACACTTCCAGGAATCACCAAACCTTCTGCAGTTTCTGTGATGTGAGAAGAGGAGAACTACCATACACAATCCTCCTCTAACATCAAAAGAAGTAGGTCAAAAGCACTGGATACTCCTCATTTAGATGCTACTCCGTAATCAAGGCACATGCATACACATGGTCCTCTAATCTTCTGAAACTGTCAGAAAATAAGGCAGCAAGGATGGAAGACTTCTGGCTTCTTTCTTTGTTTCCTAATTACACTTCTGAAAACAGCTCACTTCCACACATGCCTCATATCATACAATCACAAAATCATTCAGGTTGGAAGGGCCTCAGAGGTCATCTAGTCAAAGCCTTGACAGTAGTCTGCTCCCTCTGCTCCACACATCCTCCTGCAAAAAGGCAGCATGGAGAGAGGGCTGCCAAAACAGCTGTGGAACCACTAAATCACATGCTTTACCCAAGCCAGACAGATAGGAACCTTCAGTCCGTTACCACCTCTCTTCTTTAGAAACAGCACCCAACACAGAGATACACACACGACTTGGTAGAGACTGATCCCACACAACTGCTCAACCATGTTGCAGGTCTGGGTAAGGGTAGGTTACTAAATCCCCAGCCACTTGATGAGTGATGGCGTTGTCCAGTTAGATTCAGTACAGAAATTGCACTACATCTCCTTAAATATGCCTTAGTTAATAACAACATTCCTATGAAACCCTCAGATAAATATCACCCCGCTTCTACTGATGAAGCTAATGAGGCAAAAATGCTGCAGAATGTGACGAAGGCCACACAGGAAGCCTAGATCAGTATCAGAGCTGGAGTTACACAGTACAAGTCTTAGCCTAAGTGTTATAGCCCCTTCTGTCATTCAAATTATCCAACTGTCATATTCTGTGGCCCAAGCCACGCTAGCTGATGAGTATCACCAGATACATGAAGCTGGGTGAAGTAGAGACTTAGATACCAGCAAAAGTAACCCAAGCATTTGTTGCCAATCCTTCTGCTGGGCAATTCTCTCCCCTGGAATAAGAGTTCCTTACTCTTTGTTGGAGCTTTGTTTTGCCCGCTTTCATCCCATCTCTTTATCCACTTCACATATACAAACATAGAAACAATTTGCCAGAACATCAAATAAAATGATCACTTTGGTTTTTTTAAAGGGAAACAAGAAAAGCTTTCATGTTTCTCATATGTTTTATGCTGTTGTAACTGTATTTGATATAGTCCCGTGAGCAGACCCTCCAATAATAATGACTAAATCTCCTTTTATTTTGTAGGCTATTTAGGAGTTATTTGGAGCTGTAACCACAGTTATCCAGACAACTTCTGCCACCTACATGTGGTATTATTTACTCAACCTCCTGATTCATTAAATGTATTTCCAGCTCCTAAGAGGTTTATTATTATTCCTCTGTGGCATCTTCATATTGATGATAATTTCAAATTCTCTGCTGGAGATCAATGAGTATCCACTAAATTAGGTGACAGTTGATGGATATAAAATTGAAACACTGCAACTATCTGCCGTCTACAGCCATCAAAGTAATAATGAAATTCCACCTCTCCTCACTCACTCTCTAGACCTGATTAGCTCTGATTCTGTGTTGAACTGCAGGAAAAGACAAAAGAGAATAGACAACTGGTAGACAACAGGCCTAAAGCTAGTTAGTTAGCAATGGCAAGCATGGTGTCTAAAATCTACAGCATAGTGGTCAGCATGACAAACAATCTATTCTCTTCTACCATAGCTCCTAGAAAACCTTGATCTAGTCTTCCTTACCTCAGGAGTGTTAGAGTATTGTTCTCTTGATCCTGTATCTCTGAAAATTATGGACCTTGTTGACAAATAGCTCTCAGGCTAAACAAAAGAGGCGATTTGAGGCTAAAAAGTAGAAGGAAACACTATCATGAACAAGTTGAAACCATAGACTACTCAGTAACAGAATTCATGCTTCAGCTTTCACAGTGGTGCCTGACAATCAGGTTTCATTATTACTCACATAAAGTTTAAAGCAATTGTCAGATACAATATTTTTTGCTTTCTATTTCTTTGACTGGCCAAGTTCCAAAGTGACTGCCAAATCTGGATTTGGAAGTAGGGGTCCATGGCTGTGCTAGTATCTTGAATACCTCTAGCCTAGATTGTCCTTAAGATTATCTGAAAAATATTCTTGTATTTCAACTGCAGCAAGCCAGTTCCCAAGCTAGAGTGTCCTCTGGGCAGAACATCACACCAATATTCCTTTTAAGTATATGAAAATATTTAGTCCTTACCTTTTCACCCTTAAATAGACTCATCTAGTCATATATATATACATGAAGAACCCCTTCTCATTCCACCATATGCTGTGATAAAACATCAAAGCAGGATTTCAGACTTGACAGAACGCAGGCTGGATCTTGGTAGGACTTAGCTTGGATATGGGACTCGGTGTTTCCAGAGTCATCCAGCAACCCAGAGAGCTGACACCCTGAGGGAATGACGCATGCCTCTTCTTTTTTGTGAAGCCTGCTCCAAAAACTATCAGAGTAGCTTGTAGCAAACAACTTCAAGGGAATGTGACATGTAATTCTTATCCTGCCAAGAAAATACATACATTATTAATAATAGAGATTTGTGTGACTGATAGTGTTTTTCAGAGTTATCAACAGTGAGATATATAACTATTCTTAGTTTTGCTAGATCCCTGTGTTGATTTTGCCAAGATTAAATCATGATAAGACTGCATAATACTTCCAATAGTTAACATTCTGAACTAAAATCACAAAGTAAATGAATTAACAAGGTTTTGCCAGAGAAACAAATATATTTCCAGTTCTTCAATAGTGGATCAAAGCAACAGGTAAATGATTCCCCTATTACTTGCCACATTCATGCAGGCAACATTCATTAGCACCAAGATTACCAATGTGGAAAAAACACCTCCTTATAATTCTCTCCATCATTTCTTTGCCAAACCCTATCAGTGTTCAAAATAGTAGATTTCACTACCATTTCAAAGGAAGCATCTGAAAGTTGGTTCTTTCCTAAATCTACAGGAGTACACTTTAGAAGGGAAGCTGTACCAAGCTGATTCTCACAGACACCACTAATTCAGTATCATGTCCATGTCAAGACTCTTGTAGGTAAGACCATAGCATTTCACTGGCCACAGGATCATATATCCCAAGTGTATCATGACCTACTGAAAAACCTGGACCAAATGCACTTGACAATATGCTAAGATCAGCTGGCCTTCCGTTAACACCAAATCGAGTTTGAAAGCAACGAGAGTCCAAGTGGTGGGGATAAGAGCAGCTACATTATTCCTTTCATTGTTTGCGTAGAACCTTCCTTTGCCAAAAGTGTTACAAATCAACATGGGGTAGCCTACTAATTTTTCCTGTACCTTTAGCCCAGCCTGACAGCCATTACATGGAGTAAACCTCTGAATTAGGATTGCATGCACACAAGCTCGTACGGGATGTTTCTAGGTACACATATGGCTAGATGTGGCTGTGCAACAAATTTCTGGGCTGATCTAGACCGTGTCCCCAGAAGCAAATGAGGTATATGTGTTGCATGCAAGTATGTGCATTATTACATCTAGATACATAAACACAGGTGGCAGATAAATGGATTGGGGGAGGGTAAATAACCTTTGTCTTGTAGCAGAAAGTAGTATGCTCCTCATGTGGTGTCACAATAGGGCGGTAACAGAAGGTATGGAGTTGAGAAAGGAAAACTAAAGCCAGTACAAATGAAACAGAGTTGTATGAGCTGTGGATGATTCTGCAGGATTTAAAATAGAGATGTAGGAAGGAGAATATGTCTTATGTGCAGCATTTATGCACATGACCTATGCCTTTGGATACAGAAAAATCATACTTCATTAAGGTTACAGAAATAGACCCTTTCCAAAGGTATTAGAAGATGAAGTCTTAACAAGCTTCCTATAGAAACAGCAAAATGTGCATTATTGATTTTATCCCAAAACTCTAGAACTAGTCCCACAATCCCTCAGACTTATCGAAAACCAGAAATACAAGGGAAATACATCTCCCTGCTGAAAAAAACACAAGAAGTAGAAACACTAGCAGTATATTTTTTCTGAAGGGATTTATCTCACTGTGGACTTTTTTTCTTCCACTGTCATTTTAAGGCATGTATGTGTAATGTAGTCCTGGACAACGTGAGAGCAATTGTGACTGCTTTTATTCAAGGGCTAGTAGGTCTTTCTAACCTGATGTTCTTAGGAAAAAACCTTCAGACTAATCATATGCCTCCACAAAATCTTCTTTGGAGAGCACTAAACACTGTCATGGTCCTGTCAGGTAAGTTAGCTGTATCTCTTGTCGATTGATCCTTTTACTCTTCTTTTTTTAAAAAACCTGTAGTTTTCATTTCAGCAGGCAAAAGGCAATTTGAAATTCTCTCCAGATGTCAAGGATTTTTGTTGTCTTTTTTTCTCCCTCCCAGATTCATGTTCTGAATAGAAGAAAAAAAGAGAGACAAAAATAAGACAGGCTTTTTCATTATTATTTAAATAAAGCCTTTAAAAGATATGAGTGATCTAAATTAAAAACCTTTGTGAAGTGAAAAGTGGCTAGAGGGAACATACAAGAATAGTCAGTTACTGCTGGCATGTTTACAGGCTTTGAAGGTTCTTCATGTTTAGCTCAGTGAGAACAGTTAACAGCAGCTCTACCTCACACTAAGGTTTTATGGGATTAATGAAGTCTTTATTAAACCAAATACCTGCAGTTTCTATTATTGCCAATGTAGCTACAAAACCTTCAAACTTGTCCATACATGGTAGGAAGTAAAACTGAAGCACAGCAAAAATGACTGGCCACTCTGCCTTTCCATTCTTGTGATCATCACTATTTCTAATAAGGAAATGGATTTACTTCTACTGACACCATTTGAAATGAAAGATGTTTGGTTTTTTAAGAGCCACAGATTTCTGGCATATATCCAGCCACATAGGAAAGAAGATTTTGTGGAAGACAAACTGACTACCATAGAAAGAATTTTGAAGACTACATTATCTGATTTACCTAACGATGATTTTTCTTCAGAACAGCCCTGGTGTAGACTGAAAAAAAACTTCTGCTACCCGGTCATCCTATTTCAATCATTTGGAATCCTCATCTCACAGCCACCTGCAAATAATGGACCCAGCTCCAGGATCTGTCTACACATGAATTCAAGAGCCATTATGGCACAATGTGCTGCAATCTGATACCACACTGTTCCTCTCATAAGTTTTTGCAAACCAACGTGCCTTTTTGCTCCACTGTTATAAAGACAAGAAATAAACATTAAAAAACAGAGAGCTTCTGTCCTACAGTCATTTTGAATTGTAACCTGACTCTCTTTTTCCCACACACATATGAAATCCTTTCTTAAGATTTAGATAAATACTACAAATCGGAAATGTTTAACATTATGATTTCATCCCTCACAACAAATGTGGGTGTAAAAATATATGAACATTGATACAGGTGTCTCCTTCACTTTTAAATTATTGATTTAAAGATTCATAACCTTAAGGAGGTTGACACAATACGTTTTCAGAAAAGCAGAATTTTTGTAGAAAATTTGTGGCAGGTTGTTGGTTTGTTTTTTTTTTTAAAGGAAAGAATGCCATAATTTGAGTCCTTCAGTAAGAATTACATTTAGTGTAATAATGTTTAAAAAATTTAACTGCCTCTTTTTAGCATATTCATTTTTATGAAGGACACAAACTAGTGAATTTTGTTCACTATGAACAACTAGCTTTTCCTGGTGTCTACAAGGCAGGATGGTATTGATATGTTTCACAGGTATAAAGCCAAACACTCTTGAAATATGCTCCAAGGGAATATTAGCCCCAAGCTTTGAAATCGGAGCCAAAACAGAAAAGTTGTCAGGAGAAAGCAATGTAGAGATTGTGGTGCACTCCACTCCCTCCCATTGGTTTGTTGCTCTGTTTGGTTTTTTTTTTTCACCAAGGAACATTGTAAGATTATTGAAGCCTTCATCCCTTGGGAAGAGCTACGTTTGAAGTAGCTCAGATAATAATTTTATAATCATACTTCAACAAACTAAAGTGAAATACATAGATCGCAATGAAAAAGCATAAAGACATCAAGGATGGGAATGTACAATCTGCCGAGCAGTGCAGCTTCACGTCTTCAAGTTTAATGAAGACACTGCACTGGATAGCACTAAAGAAGGATCTGGAGCAAAACAGGCAACCAGTCCTTTGACTCTTCCTGTCTACATAAAATCTATGGCTAATGTAACAAATCACATTGTATCTGACATTACTGCTTTTGCTCAGTCATGGAGCTATACAGTGTCAGCCATTCATACTGACTAGGCACTTCTGATAATGGCAATGTCAAGACATTTCCATGACGATTTTGGCCCCAGCTTTGTAAATCCCATAAGATCAGGTTACAGATTGAGGCGTTAGGAAATGAGTAAGAAAGCTCCAAAGGAGAAAAGCTGTGATTACATGCAAATATATTCATTAGAGAAGAGATTGAACAGAAATCCACCTTCAATATTTTTTTAATGAATTTTTAATCACACAAATTTGCTTCAGGTGTGCAATTTAATGTATTTGACCTTTTAAGGACTGGTTAGCAATGTTTGCTACCAAAAAGTTTGCTTGACTATATTTTTTTCTATTTCTCTTTAAAAATGTTTACTTCAAACTCTTCAACTGTTTTAACCTATACTAACAATCATATTACTGTCTATCTAATATAGCCATTGTTCGTAAGTATTTAAGGTATAAGAGAATCCCACCAGATACCCTGGGACAGCTGACAACCTCTGCACAGAACATACCATGGGCTGTGCTTACTCTATATATCTGTATGCATTTCTATGCATTTTCACCTTGTAACATACATTTCTTTTTAATAGCACAGAAAATATATTCACAGAATAACTCCTTTCACATTTTTTCCCCAAAGAAAACACCTTAGTTTTAGGAATGAGGTGAATGCATTTCACTACAGCAATTTCACATGTCTTCCAAAAATCTATATCAATATTAATTTTTAGCCTAGGCTCAATAAATATGACATGCCTAATTAAAACATCTACAAAATGTGGTAGATTGGAAAAATAGTTCTAATGAGATACTAAACAAGATTCGAAGTTCCAAATTTCCCATAGGTCAGGAGATGGCCACTACACATATACCTCATCCCTTCAGTATCTTTAATTGTTTATTTTTACTTATTAGGTTAAGAGACAGTAACAAATTAAGAGAAGAAAATGTGTTAGGTTTTGGAATCAGTAAGGGAAACCTCTGACATTGAATGCTTCCTTAAAGACAATTAAGTAAAGGTCACACTGTTTCAGTATCACTTCTATCCCATTATGAAACTGAGAATCTTCAGCAGGAATGTGCATTCCTCCCTCTGGTAAGTGTGCAACAAAAAGTGAGATCCTTCCAAAGAAGCAAGAATGTCAGCACTGATCTCTGCCTGCTATTTTACTCTCGGCTAATACCACATCCCCTGAAAAATTTTCTGCTCATCTTTTCCTCTTTGTTCAGTCCTTACACACATATCAGAAATTATCTGACCAAGGAGTGTATTTCACATAAGGAGTAAAAAATGCACTTATTCTAAAACACAAGATAAAACCTCCATCTGCCATTTCCGGGTACTATCCATTAGTAAAATAAAACATAGCATGCTAAAACAGAAGCATACTTACCACAACCCTTGGAAATACCCAGCTATTGAAATGTGCTCAAAATCTCTGTGCACTCTTTGGTGCTCTTTTCAGTGTACTTGTAACGAACAAACAAAACCCACAAAAAACCAACCTCTTACCTTTAGAGACTCTAGTTCCACAAAGCACTTAAGGAAATGTTTTTCCAGTGATGCATTTATCCACAGAATTAAAAATATGCAAATATCTAAACCATGTTCCTATTTCTCCTATTCCACACTTGTTCGCAGGAAAATTGTAGCCCTCTGATGGCAATTTTACTGCTTATTATCACAGAATCACAGAATGTTAGGGATTGGAAGGGACCTCAAAAGATCATCTAGTCCAATACCCCTGCCGGAGCAGGATCTTCTAGATCGGGTCACACAGGAACATGTCCAGGCAGGTTTTGAATGTCTCCAGAGAAGAAGACTCCACAACCTCTCTGGGCAGCTTGTTCCAGTGCTCTGTAACCTTCACCATGAAGAAGTTTTTTCTCATATTTATGTGGAACCTGCTGTGTTCCAGCTTGCACCCATTGCCCCTTGTCCTATCATTGGGTTTCACTGAGAAGAGCCTGGCTCCATCCTCCTGACACTCACTCTTTACATATTTATAAACCCTAATGAGGTCACCCCTCAATCTTCTCTTCTCCAAGCTAAAGAGACCCAGCTCTCTCAGCCTTTCCTCATACGGGAGATGTTCCACTCCCTTAATCATCTTTGTGACTCTGCGCTGGACTCTCTCAAGTGGTTCCCTGTCCAGAAGGACTGAGGGGCCCAGAACTGGACACAATATTCCAGATGCGGTCTCACCAGGGCAGAGTAGAGGGGGAGGAGAACCTCTCTCAACCTACTAACCACACCTCTTCTAATATATCCCAGGATGCCAATGGCCTTCTTGGCCACAAGGGCACCTTGCTGGCTCATGGTCATCCTNGGCACCTTGCTGGCTCATGGTCATCCTGCTGTCCACCAGGACCCCCAGGACTCTTTCCTCTATGCTGCTCTCTAACAAGTCAATCCCCAACTTATACTGGTACATGGGGTTGTTCTTGCCCAGATGCAAGACTCTACACTTGCCCTTGTGCATTTCATTAAATTTCTCCTCGCCCAACTCTCCAGCCTGTCTAGGTCCTGCTGAATGGCAGCACAGACTTCTGGTGTGTCAGCCACTTCTCCCAGTTTTGTGTCATCAGCAAACTTGCTGACAGGGCACTCTAATCCCTCATCCAAGTAATTAGTATCTTTTATTAAAAATGTGTTATACGAATATAATGCTTAAAACAATACCAATAATGACTCAGTCCACTAGTAAGTTCCACTGTGGCATGCCTACCCTAAGTAAATTCTTGAAACTCATTCTACTTTATCCTGAAGAATGATCAGCTGAAATCAGAATTTTATGGAGACTAGTTTACGGATTGTAGCAGAGCATGGTCAAGCAAAATAAATCAGAGATAAAAGCAAATGTATGGGAAAATAAGCAAAAAAAAACCCTATACAAACTGTTTAAATCACTAGGTCCTCAGTCTTCGGGATTATGATGTTCAATACACCTCAGAATCAAGTATATTTTTTTTGTGTAGCTAAGACAGCATTTCAGTGATGTTTTTATAGCAGTAACTGTATCTTATAAGCCAAAGTGTGGAAATACTTACATGCCTGTAATATTTCTCCATTTGGACTGAACTGTAACTTATAGCTTTGGAAATCAGGCCAACTGTGGCACAGTGTGAAATTCCACCATCCCAGAAGTAGAATAAGACTCAAATTGGATAGACATGAGAAGCCATCACAACAGTTCAAATCCTAAACCTCCAATGCTCCCAGGAATCTATCCTAAAGATATTTTTGGAGGGTGGGGATTCCCTTTACTTGTGTTTACTCTTTAAATCACTAGTTTGCAATCTTTGAAAAATGAAAACTGGATTTAAGGGGCAAGATAAGTAATATTGCAGCTACACAACATGAAATGCTGAAACAGCACAGGCCACTTGACATTTATACAAAAAGTTTTGTAGAATATCTTTGTCCTAGCAGATGTCAGATCATTATCATCCCATCTCCACCAGTCAGATAAATCTGGTATCAAGTATCAACCCAGGATAAGTACCATAACATGGTCTCTTAATAATTCAGCTGAAATGCCATAATGCAGTTACATGTGGTCCAGGTCTAATCTATACTGCCAGGTTATTTGATAATACAGAGATGCAGCAGTAACAAACACAGAGACGCAGGCTTCAAACATCTTCAAGTATTAGGACCAATACATACTAGCTAGATTTCACTCCACTTTTTGCAAATTCCTCTGGTATTTTTGCTATTGTTAGCTGGAATTCTACTTAGGATTCCCACTTAATATTTCATGGTGCACTTGAGTGTATGTCATCTTAGTGGCAATGTTGATAAATGATTTTTGAAACGTGTTCTGCCATATTTTTTTTTTTTTGTCTGCTTCTGAAATTGTATGAAACCACACTGGTACTTAAACTTAAATTAAAAGTAAACTGAAAATCTCCCAAAGATTTCCACCTTTTTTTTTTCTCCATATGGAATCATTTTCCCTTATGCTCTTATCTATTTTTTACCAGCCTTCATGCAGAGATCACACTAAGACAGTACTCAATCACCATATTGCTGTTTTTACTGAGAATGCCTTTCAAATTACCCTGTTCTCTATATGAAGAAGATGCAGAAGAAGAGCCCTTGTTTTACAGAATCCTAGAAAATATAACAAATTTTTCACAGAAGTTGAATGGAGATTATAGGGAGCAATCAGAAAAGACAAAGTATTTGTCACTTGAAACTATCTGGACCGAAAAAATACTATGTTTATATTCCTCCTCAAAATGTATTTTCCACATGTTTGAAAAGCTGAAGTACTCTGAGGATTTATTTTTGATCCAGATTACATAGCTTTCTATCTTTCCAAAGACAACCATTAAATGAAGGTGATTGGATAACTTTGTAAACTATTCTATAAAAGGAAGGCAAGAGAAACTATGTTTTCAGTGTTATGACTCCAACTTACATTTGCAAAACACATAAAACACAACACACAAAACCATTTTTTTCATTGAGTGGTAGAAGAGTCAGACAATCAGATCACATATATGAATATTTCTCTCCACATTCAGTTTTGTACGCTCAGTTATCTGTGGATATAACTTGAGGACTGTCTTTTAAAAACACAACCAAAAGTTTTGTGCTTCAAATTTCTGCATTAACCAGCATTCTGTTATTAAATATAGATACTGCTAGGTAAATAAAAGACAAAATCAAAGGATATTAGCCAGTCTTCAATTCACCTACTTAAAATAAGTACTATGCAAAGAACTATTCTATTAGAAAAGATTTTTCATTCCTCTGTAGTAGCTATCAGTCAGACACAACACTTTGCTTATCTCAAAAATGTTAAATAAAATAAAATGGAATAGGAATATTCAATCTTCCAGTACTGATCAATAGTTCTTAATCAAAATGTGACAGTCTAACTCATGGTCTGAAACCTGATACGAGGTGGAAAGACAAGATGATTGAGAAATGAGCACTAAATGCTGTTATCTGTAATATTGATATGCCCCGTGTACTGCCTATGAAGCATGAGTAATGAGCTAAAAGCTATATAACGAAGTCTGCATATAGCAGGCCCTTCTTTTGGGCTTACTATATTGTTTACACTGGGTGGTAACTACCTATCAATTTTACTTCCAGAAAAGCTCTTGAAGATAAATGTGACAATGTGACAATTTAAGAAAATACTAATTAAATCAAGATCATAAGCCATGTGGCTGTGATTTAGAAGGGAGCTCTTTTCTACCATCCCTTCTAGAGCTTTGGCTGTGGCCCTATTCCAAATTTTACTGCCTTCAATGGATTGCGACTTTTCCCTGCTGCAGGCAACAACTGCCTCACTTACTCAGCAGGGCCTCGATTTCCAAGCAAGATCCAGCCTCTAAGGAGAATGAACTCTTCGAGCAATCATCCTAGAACTTAGCAGATACAGATCACTTGCTACTGGTTCTGGTTTATTGCTGAAGCATCTCCTTTTATTGCTTCCCAAGGGATGCCTTCCATGGTTTACCCCCTAAACTATCTCTTTCTTCTCCCTTGTTTATCATTACTTCAAAAATCATGTCCATAGTTATGAAATAATGAAGGATTCAGGGTCACACACATACCTGTTCCACAAGTATGGAACAAATTGTTTAAGGGCAAGAAAATTCATTAACACTGTATAACTTATTCATCACATAATCATTCATAATAATCTAATTTGGAAAGTCTTTTCATGGGTAAACAGACCTGAGAAACAGATGAGAGATTACACATACAGATGTGTCTCACACAACAAGAAAACAGGGCCAATCTGCTGAGGCTAGTTTGTAGATTACCACAGACACATTAGATCTGGAAACAAATCCCACTGATTACGACAGCATATGTTTTGCGTATGGTGGAAACGCACATCTTTTACGCAGAGAGTTTTTGAGTGGAGAAAACAATCTCCTGGTTTTGTAGAGGGGGTTTTTTAATTAATGCTGACTTATTCGTGAAACATTGTGATTAAAGAGTAAATATATAACTCTTTGACTGCTGAAAATTATTACTTTTTTAATATAAGAACTTCCCCTATTTTTCAAAACATCTCTCAGACTATTATTCATACCATATATATCATGATTTTTGCTGTGTAATATCTTTTTTTGTCTGCATGGAGTTACATAACCAGAATGTCATACCTATACTTTTACAGACAGTGACCTGTCTTTCCAGCAACCTCCATTCCCTTTCTCTGGAAAAATTTCAATGCTGTTTCTCTCACTGTGAACATTGTAAAATATCACTTGCCCTCCTAAAATATCCAGAATTTTAACATGAGCAAGCTTGGATGGCTGAAGAAACATGGATGGATGAGAAAATAGTTGTGGGGAGAGGGAACAGCAGGCTAGAAACATTGAGAATACCTGTTTTGGAATTGATAACTAGAGCTCTCTAGGATCAATAGCATTTACATCTCATGTGGGGCAAAATTTTGGCACACTCTTCATACTTAGGATCCCACAACTGAACTTGTTAATGAAATTCCCTCTAACAGCTAAAAACGCGAAACCAAAAAATACTGAATATGAATGTGGAAGGAAGACAATTTGATGTTTGTAATTATCGAGGTAAACTCCACGACCTGCTGAATGTATGCAAAACGGACCCTGGATGGTGTATATAAAAATGGCATGTGCAGAGAATAAGAGCAAGTATTGAGTCTTCGTTCTGCTAGAGCAAGTCATCATACAAAATCCCTACCATGAGCAACAAGGGGGCTTTGTTGAAAGGTAAGCCTTTTGCCACTCACTTGCTGATAAATGTTATATTTCTTTAAATTTAAATTGAATTAGGAAGTAATTGAAATGTGACATCTCTAGAAACTGAAGTCTTCCAGTCACCTAGTCTTACAGTAATGGTGAACCCTACCTCCACCTCAACTGGTTTGTGTCCAACACTTAGAATCCTAAGACTATGTTTGCATTGGGCAGTGTCACAGAAAATTGCCTTAAGAGATGTGACACTTGCACATGAAAGACTGGATCCAGACTGCTTTGCTAGACCTTGCAGAAGGCAATGACTAAAAGTCATTGCTCTGCTAATTTATGGAGTACACGTTAAATGAGCATTTAAAATAAGTCTAGTGAACCAATGCAGGTAGCAGAGCAATTTCCAGAACTAAAACTCTATGAGCACAGAATATTGTTCTTTGACTAAGTACGTTCATTTACCACATACTGGCTTTCAAATTTTTTCCATTGTTTTTCTGTGCATATTTTATGTCATTGAATAGGAAACTTGACTCTGTTAAGTTAACCTTAAAAGACTTAAACAGAGGAGACTTTGTGTTTTAGGTAATGAAAAGTCCTCTATATCAGCTCAGGAGAAAAGAAAAAAGTTCTCTCTGATTTCTTAGCAGTAGGCAATTTAGGGTTAAATTCTAAATAGCAAAGCAGCACAGCTGCTGGAAATCTTCTGAAGGAACTCCCAGGACAATCAAAACCTTAAGAGAGTGACCTAACCACCCTCCCACAAAATTAATTTAAACTCCAAATGTTTGCAAAGAAGAAAAGAACCTGTGGGAGAAGGAGGGGGAAAAAAAAACAAAAGACCAATCTATTTTCCAAACTTATATATCTGAGCAAATATAATTATGTCTCTATATTTACACTGTGAAGAAGTTTGATTTTTTTCTTCTGTTTATCACTATGTAATGAAGTCAGGCACAATACTGGAATACAGTGTACACTGCAACACAGGTTACCTTGTCTCCTCAAACTGTGTAGCAGGCTCTGCTATCCCTCAGGGTGACAGAGGGGAGAAAGGATAACAGAATTACAGCACTTCCCTGATTTTTAGCAGCCAGTACAGGGGCTCTGAGCCATGTGACAGCACAGCCAAAACCACCCAGCCCCTGGCTCTGACAGCTACTTCTAAATGCATATACAAGTCAATGTGATTCCATTTCGGTTCGTTTTAAACCTGAACAGATTTGTTGCTGGTGGTCCTTCTGGTGTCCAGCATGCTCCTGACAAAGGAAGGAGTGACCTCCTTGCCAATCTGCCTCAATGGATCCGACAGTTGCCAAGTTTCCCTTGGAGAACTTTTTGACCGAGCAGTTAATCTTTCACACTACATCCACTTCCTCTCTTCAGAAATATTCAATGAATTTGTAAGTACTCTGCCTTTTCCTGAGAGCGAAAAAATATAAAAATGCAATTTAGTACTTTTTAAGCACAAACATATGTTAACATATGAAATCATTCAGTAAGTGAACAAAAGCGACTGCTGCACAGGCTGTGATAGTCCCAATCTGCACACAGTGCTGGCCATTGCTAAGATCCCAACACTTCTATTAAGATACTTTTTCGCCATGATTCTTTATCTGTGGGACAAAGATGTGTTTGCTGGGTGCCAGTTTCACTCTAAAGACTCGCCATAAACTTTTGACCTTCACAGCATAAAAGCAATGGAACAACAATTAGTTAATACAGTGTTGGAATTGAAGCTCCTCTTACTTATCTGTTTCAATAATGCCTGTCCTTGCTCATCTGCAGGACGAACGCTATGCTCAGGGCCGGAGCTTTATTACAAAAGCTGTTAATGGCTGCCACACTTCTTCCTTAACCACTCCTGAAGATAAGGAGCAAGCTCAGCAGATTCATGTAAGTCCCATTTCTAATGTCATTCAGTGTGAGATAGAGCAGGGGGAGGTGGGGAAGAGGGAGGGTTAAGGAATAGAGAGGCAGAAGACACAGAAAGAGGGAAATCAGCTTAATCAGTATAAAAAAGACAAGAAGAGGAAAGCACCAAAAGCCCAAGAAATGTTGATTTAACATTTGCCGATACTAAGTTACTGACTATACAGAATATATAAGTACCAGTAACTTTCATCTTCCTTCCTTTTCCTGTATGTTACATTCGGTCATCACATCTTATTTCCAATTACAATATAACCTTATGGAGCAATGCCAGTTACTGTGCTTGTACACGGTACACTACAACCTTTGAACATTACCTTAAAATATCTTATAGACAATCATTATGTTAACATAATAATACATTGGCTACATAGGCAGAGGTAAATAGTATTCCAGTAACTGAAGACATTACTAAACAAATGCTAAATAGATATTCTTGCTGCTACCCGTAGGCAAAAGTGGTCACATCATCACCCACATACAAAGACTCTAGTGCAAAACAGTGCAAGTACTTTTAAAGAGAAACACGCTACATACATCAATTTAATAATTAAAAACTTAAGGGAAGAGAAGGATAGTCTTGTTCAGCCTATGCTGACAGAAAAAAAAAATAAGTACAGGTGGTATGAATGGGAGTGTGCTGGGGAGAAATCTGTATCGTTTTCACAGTGGTGATATCCTAACAATCCCAGTATCACCATCTTCTCAGAATGTCATTCAGAAATTCTATTGGGAGCAACAGAACTCACTGCCCTGGGTACATAACAAGTCTGACTGTGTTCAGGTCCAACACATCTAGCAAAAAAGAAATCATTGAATACTACAATGATCATAAGCTGTATGAATTTTTATTGCCCACAAGAAAGGACAAATTTTAAAACCAGAGAACTGGAAGCACCATTGTTCCAAGGGGAGAACAGATGACTTATGTAGAGGCAACACAAGATATTTAGTGGTTTACCATGATGTGCACCCTCCATTCAGTAGTAAACTTCAAAGAAAAAAAAATTCAAACCCACTGGATTTCAAAATGTTCATCAAAAATCAGATAAGGAGTTCTGGGTTTTTTCTTCACAGAGAAGAAATGCAGTTGTGCTTGCTAGTTTTTAACACAGAGAGGGTTTAATGATATTTTCCATTACAATACTGTAGCTGCTTGTGCTAATATTGCAAAACATTATGACAACAATGACAAACTTCAAAAATGCATTTGCACAGAGGTATCTAAGAGAGTGCTATAGGGCATATTCACTGGTAGGTCCTGGAACAAGTTCCCAAATCACTATGTTTGAGGAATGCCCCCTAATGCTGCCAGCATTTAGCCTTCCTATTTTAACTGCCTTTTCTTAATGTGGGTGAGCAGCATGAAGACTTACTGAAGGTAGTACTGGGAGTGCTGCGGTCCTGGAACGATCCCCTGATCCACCTGGCCTCTGAGGTACAAAGAATAAAAGAAGCTCCAGACACCATCCTCTGGAAGGCTGTAGAGATTGAAGAACAAAACAAGCGGCTTCTAGAAGGGATGGAGAAAATAGTTGAGCGGGTAAGTATTAGGTTCTTAACCTCTTTCCAGCCTGTTACTGTAAGGAAGACACATACAGTGATAGGATCTCCCTGCCTGTAATAGGAAAGGGAACTGTAATTTTGAAGTTATAAAAAGAGAGCCAAGACAGCTGAATCTGAGAACTTTTCAGCTTTCTTTTTTTCCACTGTCTTGCAATTTCTAAAGAGACAATGTGATGTGACTGGGATAGCATAATCCAGCATGCTCCCAGTCCTGCTACAAGAGAAGGTGTAATCATCAGGACTTGTCATTCTACCTTTGAGTATTTTGAATTTGCAATCCTGATTTTTAAAGCAAATGCCTGTGGTTTTTTCATATGCACATATTTACGTGTATGTTTTAGCATATTTATACACATCTGTACACATATAGGTGTCTTGTATAGTTTTCAGAAACAGATACTGTGTTTAAAACTGTTTTGGAAGTCTGGGCTATTGCAAAGATGTGGCATACAGCAAAGTAAGTAATTATGGTGCCTCTCATTTATTTTTCTGCACCATACTAGTTCCTCTGAACTCTGCCATTGACTTGTAAAGTTAGACAACAAAGCTGTTGTCTGACAAAACCCATACTTGGATACCCCTTGTTGTCAGTAATTGATTGAAAGCTTTCCTGAATAAAATCAAGTCTAGTTTGTTTATTTTTAAAGAGGCCTCTGTTAGCCCCTGCGTATATCATTCTGTCAGTTAGATGTTAACAAGAGGTTCTGACTTAGTGACTTTTACTTAGACTCTGAACAGTTGAAGAGCATTAAGGGTGCCACCATCACTGTATCCACCATTTTCCACAGGACTGCTCACGGTGTCTCTCTCTTTCAGTTAGGTGTCTCTTTACTTAGAAGTCTTAGCCCATCCAGGCCAGAAATGCATTTATCAGTGTAATCAAATATCTCTTTATCTGACATTCACATATAAAAAGAGTCCAGGCGAGGATCCAAGATAACAGCAGAAGTCAGGTGCTGCTACAGTTACCCTGTCTCCACCTTCTCATTCAGATTATTTACAGAAGAAGGTTGAAGACAGGACTAGCAAATACATTAGTGTCAAACCGCATTTTTGCGTGATAATAGATCTATATTTTTTTTTGCTTGTTGCTTAAATGGAGTGATAGGGGCTCCACAGATACTCTTCTATGTGCTTTTACAAAATACAGCTGGTGGGAATTAAGGACAATGCACAAGCACCAATAGGCACAGATTTCCTTCCTGCTATGAAAGGTAGATTTCTGTGACATAAGAAAATTAGTTACTGTCTCTTTCAAACACAGAAACCTAAAACAATCTTCACCTTAGGTACTAACTCACTACATCAGTTCCTACACATGGCATTCTAACATTAGAGGCCACTGTATTGCTCAGCATTTTAAATATTTTTTTAATGGAATCTGAGGCAGAGTACATTAGATTTGTCTGGTAGCACGTTCTTGAAGCTGTCTGTATCAGAGAGATCACCTAAGACATGTGCTGAGACAAAACAATAGGTACAAAAAAAGAAGTTCTAGGAACAAGTGCTAACAAAGATTTCAGGGTGGAGGCAACCAAAGAGAGATGTCACTGATGAGTCCATGCATTAAGGAAGGTTTAATTTCTCTGCAAAGTTAGATTCCACTGGACATTGTTTAACACACTGGTTCTCTTAAACACTACTGACACAGTTAAGCTTTTAATGTATTTTAGGGAAATAAACTGAAAAAACTGACAAATTCATTGAAAATCTGCATGAAGACATAGAACATTACAGAGACTAACGGGAACCATAACTTTACAAGCAATACACCAGCAACTAGCATTCCTCCAGTCCAGAATTTTAAATGTTCTGTTCTACGTCTGGTTAGATTCACTATCATTAACTACAGTATCATTTTGTGTGTTTAGATTCATTCTGGTGAGATTGGAAATGAAGTTTACTCTCAGTGGGAAGGCCTTCCATCCCTGCAGCTCGCTGATGAAGACTCCAGACTGTTTGCCTTTTACAATCTGCTGCATTGCCTTCGCCGAGATTCCCACAAAATTGACAACTATCTCAAGCTTCTGAAGTGCCGCCTAATCCATGATAGCAATTGTTAAGTACTCATGGGCCTAATCACTTGCTGAAATAGTTCATCAGGATGTTCTTGTTGCTTTGCCACTTTTCATTGCACACTTTATGAAAATCCACACTGCAGTATCAGGATCACCAGTAACTTTCAGACATGTTTGTGTGACTTCTGACTGCAACTATTATCACCATTTATCTTGGTGTTTTAAAATGTTCTAAATTACTTGTGTGACAAGAATACACTTTTCTGTCTAATCTCCTCACCTAGTAGTATTTCAATGATAACTAGATCATGCAGATGCAAATAAAGATGTTATTAAATCCAAAAGCACATAGTGGTATTAGTGAATGAAAAATAGCTGGTGTGGTTTATACCGTTGGCTGTAGCTTCTCTGTTTGGATCTTAATCTCTAGTTACTGATGACAGGGTGTCTTACTTACCACTCTTTACTACTTTCTCCCAAAAAAAAGAGGGAGGAAAAAAAGAAAGGCGAGACGTCAAAAAGCAGATTAATCACGTATTACACTACCCTAAATGAAAAGTATGGTCTGAAATCCAGTCTACTTGGATTGATGCTTCTACTCTGTACAAAAGCTGTCTGAATAGGGGAAAGAAAGGTGAGAAATCCATCCTGGCTCACATAGCCATTGATTCCCCATGCAGTCCATAGAGAGAGAAGACACATTCAGAATTTTAAGGACAGGGATCTAAGTATCTATATCTCTACAGACTATTTGGAGAAGAGGCATTTCCAAAGGAAAGTTAGTTATATTTGAGGTGACTATCTGAGGGAAGGGAACCAATAGGTTTCAGTAGGTCCCAGTAGGAAATGCTGGGCATACGTATCATATCCATCTACCCTTCACAATCCCGACAAGCGATGTGGTTGCCGTTGCTCAGAAAACTTTCAAGCTATAAAAAGACACTAGCTGAGCTAAGGGTTGCCGTTGCTCAGAAAACTTTCAAGCTATAAAAAGACACTAGCTGAGCTAAGGTGTCGGCCGTCCTAAACTTGAAGTGTCTCCATTCACTCAAAATTTCCAGGCCACTCATTTCAAAACTTCAGAAAAATGAAGAGACCAAAACAATTGACTACTTTGGGAAAAATCTATCTGGCTTATGGTCACACAGTAAGTAAGAAGCTAAATAGCAGCTGGAGCCAATGACCATATCTATATACTCTCTTTGTAAGCCATAAACAAACTCAGCCTTGGCTTCATCACACAGCTTCAGCAAAGAGGAGCATAAATTCAAATCAGCTTCCATGGGTTTGGCTTCCCACTAGACAGGCCTGCTGCACTGCTCGAGAATTGAGCCAGCCTGGAGGAGGAGTGAAACACCAGAGAAGATGGGTTTGAGGGATTAAGCCTCTCATTATCATAACAGAATAAGCAGAGCCGTAATAGGGTATTTACATAAGAGATTAGATAAAACCACCTGCTACAAAGGTCTCATTTTAGGCATTTCTTACATGTAAGTAAGAAAGGATGCAATGACACTTGCATTTCTAATTATGTGTATATATATATATGTAATGGCCTTTTAATCTCTTCATGTTTTCAATTATTGATTGCCTCAGGCTTTATCTGGATAAGAATATACTAAGCCCATTTTTTTTTTTAATATATATAT
>VZZY01004359.1:0-16149 GCA_013400335.1 Eurystomus gularis
ATATATTAAAAATATATATATAACATCTATACTGTTGAGAGCAGTTGTGCATACAGAAGCTTTTGAGAGACAGGAGAAGACAGAAGCCTCTGCCAGCTAAAAATTAAACAGAGCATGCCATTTCAGCTCAGAAAGTACAAGCACTGTGAACTTCTGATCTGATAAACAAGGTTATGGTTATGCCGGATAGCATTTGCATAGTGAAAGTTGGAAAAACTGAAGAATAGCTGCAGTTAAGGCAATTCCTTAAGAGAAGAGGGAAGTCTCAGACACTGACTGGAACATCAGCACTAATGATAGTAGAAAGAAGGTAATAATATTTGCAAAAAAAATACTCCCAACCCTTAAAGAACCCATGACAAGCATGGGTGAAAACAAGCCGGTCCAAGCATGGACCAATAACTGAGAAGGCGGCAAGGCACAGATCTCCGTAGCTGTAATTTCCACATCTGATAGCAGTTTGTCAAAAGTGCTTGGAACTTGATGGTGTACCATACAAAGATCATGCAATCCACCATGTACCAGAGAACAAACTGTTTTAGTGATGGACATTTTACTGACACTATTAATGCCAGATTTTGCTTTTGAAGGCAAACATGCTTCAGAGGAAACAGGTGCACTGAAAACTAGTCTTGAAAATATTTATTATGGCATGCATCATATACAATACCCAGCAAGATGCTGCTGCATGTACAACTTGATAATACTACAAAGATTAGACCCTGTTGCAAGAGAGCAAGGGTGGCAAGAAGCTGGGCATGTAAAATAAAACTGCTTTTGTAGTTACGTCGTTATCTATATGCTTTTACTGACTTCAGAACATGTTCATGGGATCTTATTCTCTACAGTCAATGGGAAATCAGGTTTTTATAAAGACAGAGTGGTAATGTGTTTTCACAAAATCATAATTGTAACAGTAAAAGGAGGTTACAGAGATTGAAGAGACTTTTATAAGGGGGTTCCATCACTACAGCAACAAGTTAAGAAAAATAATTCAAATCAGATTTTTAAAAACCCTCTTCTACTCGTAAAAAAAAAAAGAGCAGACACATAGCAAAGAGAAAATAAGAGTCTTGAGAAATAAGCAAAAGAAAATTTACTGGCAAATAGCAGTATTTACTGGTTGTGCTTAGAAATGAGAAACCTATCCTCTTACCATTCCATCAGCAATGTGCATAACAGAGACAGCAAATACGTTTTGCTTTCAAAGGAACATATTCTGGTTAAGGAATTTGAAGAGATTTGTATAAACCACCTTCAAATTCTGTTTTAAAATTAACTGAGGACCTGCTAGACAAGATTACTGCTCAATTGGCTGATTAAAATTTAATAACCACTTTCCTACAGTCTACAGAGAACACTTTTTGGAGCTTAAATTAAGGAACGATCTTTTCCTTGCAGAGATACTCAGATTTTTGAAGAAACTTAGAAAACTCATACAGATTATTTTATTCTTCTGGGAGCTACAAATCTCTGCTTTAAGATAAATTATTTTAAGCATCACTGTCTGCCTCTGTCATGCATTTCTGTACGGTGCCACTGAAAAAGTCTGTTTGGAACATATTCTTAACACACACAAACAGAGGGGTTTTTTTTTTTTTACTAATTAATCTGGTAATGATCCATTACAAAAACAAAACTAAAATGTTTATCAAATGTATGTAAAATGGGAAACTTGTCCTTTTCTGTTGGCATGAAATACTCAGAAGTCTAAGATGCCTGATAGAATCAAGGGGAAAATTCTTCAGACTGGTGAGAACTGGAACTGTAGATGTAAAGAGCTTAAACTTGGAGAGCTTACAGCAGTGAACCAACTGCTCAAATTTGTACAGGAAAGCCAAATGCTTTTTTTCCCCACTATGATGAATCAGTGTTTTTGACCTTGTGTGTCCTCATGATTTCAAGAGAAACTGGTATTCATGGGTTTATTCCTGCGGCATTCAGAAAACTAGAACCTTCCAGGTTATCTTTGTAAACAACCGGGACTGCACATCAGCCAGCAGAAAGCAGCTCCTTTCTTCCAGTCCTGCCTTTTCAGGCATCAGTCTAATTACCTTCACCAGCTTATTCCTGCACCTCTACCTGTTTTACTGTATCCTTTTTGAAGCTGAGAGACTACATTAAGTGTGCAAGACGCAGAGGCACCTTAGGTCCATAAGCTACCATAAGAACCTTGCCTGTTTTCTTCTCCTTTCCTAAAATACTGAGTATTTGCTTTTTTTCTGCTACTGAGCACTACAGTGACATTTCCAAAGAACTATTATAAACATAAGCTCTCATTCTCAAGTCACCTTACACCTTTTCATATTAAGCATGAAGTTGGAATTTCTCCTCCTCCAGCCCCAATATGCACTATTTTACATTTAGCTGAGAAATAAAAGGAAAGGGAGAGAATCACTCAGTCTTGTAAGATATTCCTGCAATTCTTCAGTCTGGTCTTAATTTTCTACTCCAAATCTTCATGCTGGCAAAGCTGATCATACCACTATTCATCCATTTTCAGACTCCAAATAATTTATTTGTATAATTTACAGCATCGATCCCTAGCACATGTCCTCTGTGGCCTTCAGCACAATTTATTTTTACTTTCTATTTCCTGCCTTCTAAGTAATTTCTTCAGGCAAGCAAAGATACAGTCCTCTATCCCATCCCATAGCCGCTTAGTTCAACAGTTGTTAGTGATGAATCTTGCCAAACGTTTTTTGAAAAATGATGTATATAACCATAGCTCTCTTGTTCATATGCTTGTTGACTCTTTCAGGTATCTTCTATAGCTTTGTGCATCATGACATCATTAAAGAAATAGTGGGAAATCTTACATATCTGAGTGCTCAATAAACTAGGACAGGAAACAGAATTCTGTTAATCTGCAGTTCATTCATCAGGCGTAGGGGTCTGTAGTTCTTTAATCTCCCTTCAATCCCTTTCAAAAATTGATGTCTTGTTAGCCACCTTCTAGTCCCTTGGTAACAAAGCAGAAAATACTAATAGATCCCAGCAATGCAAATCAAGACTTCAAATCTAAGTCAGAGCAAACTGTTGCAAATTTCAGGTACTACAGTATTGCATGCAGATGGCCTAGGTCTTAATGGAAAGCACTGTAAGAGGTTACTCATCAACTGCAAGTAGCTGACACTATCAATGACATTGTTAGTATCAATAACTCTGAGATTAACGTAGTTTTCCAGATGATGTTACAACACACTGGCATATATTCTGCTGAGTTGCTCTTGGAAACACAGGGGGAACTACCATAGAAATTATGCAAAAGTGACTCAGAAGCAGAAGAATTTTTACTATATGTAAGAGGATGTTCTTGCTTTCCCATCAGTCTCCGTAGCTGCAAAAACACACATTGTCACTTGTATAATAGATCTTGTATAATTTAATACAGACCTCTCTTCCATCAAGCCATAATTCATGATTTTTGCTATCAACATTTCTATAGTAGGTTAATAAATGGCACATAAAATACAAAGTTTAAAAAAATTGCAGCAAGGTCAATCAGATATCATGGAGCCCTTTGATTTATCCAGTTCTGAACATAAGTGATTTACCTGGGGTTTTGCTCATTTTTGTTTGGCTGATTATACCAAAGAAGTGAAATACTTCCTTGTTTTCTTGATTTTACTTTGCATTTATGAATTGTAAATACTGCAAATGTGCTAGTTCATTGTTGAAAGACAGGTTCTTCTCACAATGGTACGGAAAAAGGATATCTTTAATAATGAAGACCTTCTTGAATTTTTAACAGGCTTCCAATAATGCACGAGTGCTGGAGAATTCTGTAATTTCTACAACTTGAATAAATTGATTCATCTTTTAAATATCATGAAACACAAACTCACATTCCTCATTAGTAGCACATTTTAAGTTACTAACCAAAGCAACCTACCCAGGATGTGCAGCTGAAATACTGCACCAGTACACACTAGGAGCTTTATTTTCATCCTTCTGCTCAAGCAAAATAAATACACCAAGCTACAAAGCTTCTCATAGACATAAATTAAAGATTTACAAACGTACAATGAGTTCTTTATACAATCATTCCAACACACTGGAACACAACTTTGTGCAGGGCCATTCCTAACTTGCCTGTACTGGCCAAGGTGCTAATTGCACATTTTTCATTCTAATATATCAATTGAAAATTAGTTTAACACCAGGCTTGATCAAGAAGAGTCCATCTTTACTTTACATAGATTTTATTCATTTAGTATAAATAAGTGTTTTAAAAGTGCATTGAAACTAATTTAATGTCATCTTAGCTGTTCTCAACATGGGGAATTACATCTGAGAATCCAAACAGCATGCAAACAAAACCACTTAAATTATGTGTGTATACATGTGTATACATACAAACATTTGTATATATACATACACACTTACATATAAAATGTGTGTGTACATATAGATTTTATACAAACACACACTGCATGGAGTGTTACCTTAAATACTGAAAAAGACAGGTAGTAATATTTATTGTGGTTAATTTTTATTGTGACCAAAGCCAGGAGCAGTGAGCTACAAAATCCAATCCAAAACTCTTAGCACAATAGAAATATATTACTAAAGACTGATGGCCTTAACCAACCAGAGGTCCAAGTAAGTTTGATCAAGAAAACAAAAAGAGTGTGAAGTGCCAGCAATAATGAAATCATTCTAAATTGGTTTCAGATGCTGAAAGAAGTTCCCCCATCACAGAAAGCAGCCTATTTGACTACTTGAGAAACATGGCTATTACAAAAAAATAAATGAGATTAGCAGTGGAAGTTGTATGAATAGTAACTATGAAAAGAGGGGTTATATAGCATAAAAAGACCTCTACATGATTAAGTATTTCTTTCTTTTGCATAGCTCTTTTCTCAAGAAGCACGGAAAATAGAACTCAGGTAAAAGGACACTTACTATTTTTAACCTGATTTCTCAAGAGAATAAGGCTTATGCAATCTTGCTGTCTGTACATCCATCACTTGCCACATACATTTGCACTGGTCTTTGAATCCACTCTCATTTCTCAAGTATCTCAAGGATACTTGAGACCTCTACTTTTTGAGGGGGAGAGGGGAGAAAAAAAAAAAGTATCTGTGGCTAGATAAGGTAGACAGACACAAATTAGTACCCCATCTGAGAGGAAGGCAGTTATAATCCAACCCTTTATTCATTCAGAGGGCCAGCATTTAGCATGCAGGTAGCTCTAAAGCAGGCATAGAGCACATTGCAATTTGTGCAGTCAAATAGGAAACTAAAAGAGGTCACCCACAGCAATATGTGCCTGAGGAGCAGAGGGTGGTATAAGGGGATGTAGGTCAAAGATCCATAGGAAACCAGTAGTTTTGCTGCTTATAAAACAGCCTGTTACTTCCCCACATTATTAGTAGCCTCTTGAGCGTCATCCAGGGACGATGACGAAAATACATTTTAATCACTTCTCAGCACATTTCTAAAAGTATTTTCAAAACTGCCTCCACAACTATTACATTCTTTATCTTCCTACCTCCCCATCTAAGAGACAAAATATTACAAGTCACATTTTAAAAGAGGATACACTGGAAGGCCACAGTACTTGACAGCAACTTCTTCTGCAGGTGTCACATGTAGCAAATGATCTTTAACTGTGGCCCCTGTGCTCCCTGGATGCTCACTTGAACTTCTGCTTAAATGTCTTTCTCTGCTTTTCCTTTAACCAGAAAGCCATGGCAAGCAGGAACAGAACCAAAATTTTGCTGAGTTGAAAAGAGCTTATCAGAAAGTAGTGATATCTACCTCCTTGCTACCCCATCTCATTAAACATAACTTTAAATGGCACATGAAGCAAGTATGCTACAGCCAGCAGCTTCAGTCACTTCACAACTCCAGCTTAATTGTCCAAACACTACACCTTTGAGCTGAAATTTATGCAGTCACAGAATCACAGATTTGCCTAGATTAGAAAAGACCCTTAAGATCATAAAGCCCAATCATTAACCTAACACTGACAAGCCCTCAACTAAACCATCTCCCTAACTACGTCTACAGGTCTTTTAAATACCTTCAGGGATGGGGACCCCACCACTGCCCTGGGCAACCTGTTCCAATGCCTGACAACCCTTTCAGAAAAGAAATTCTTCCTAATATCCAATCTAAACTTCCCTTGGTGCAACTTGTGGCCACTTCTTCTTGTCCTATCACTTTTTAATTCATTGAACAGACCAACTCCCACCTCTCTACAACAGCCTTTCTGATAGTTGTAGAGAGTGATAAGGTCTCCCCAATGTCTATGTGCAATTAGCACTGCCTCATTCCATGACTGTGTATCACAACAAATACAGAACCAGGAGTAGAATGAAAGCTCCAGAGAAGTCAGGTTTCCAGTCTATCTTTGAAATCTAGAACATAAAAGCTAATTTACTCTTAAATTTACAACATGCACTTGGTGTAACATTCTGGAGCAGCTTGCTTTCAGCTGATAGGTTTAGCCAACAAACATCATCTGATCACAGGACAGTTGAGGTTGGAAGGGGCCTCTGTCCACCTGGTCCAACCTTCGTGCTCAAGCACGGTAATCTGGAGTAAACTGCTCAGGTCCATGTCCAGTCATCTTATGACTATCTGCAAGGATGAAGACTTCACAACCTATCTGGGCAACCAGCTCCAGTGCTTGGTCACCCTCAGAGTAAATAAGGGTTTCCAATGTTCAGATGTGGAACACAACATTCTTGTGTTTGCACCCACTGCCTCTTGTCCTGTCACTGTCACTGAAAATGCCTGGCTCTGTCCTCTTTGCTCTCTCTCTCCAAGTATTTATATATATTTGCAAGATCCTCCTGAGTATTCTCTTGTCCAAGACAGGTAGTCCCAGCTCTCTCAACCTTTCCTCAGATGAGAGATAATCCAGTCCCTTAACCATCTTTGTGGTCCTTTGCTGGACACTCTCCAGTATGTCCGTGTCTCTCTTGCACTGGAGAGCCCAGAACTCCAGGTGTTGCCTCAGCAGTGCTGTGTAGCGGGGAAGGATCACCTCCCTCGACCTCTTGGCAATACTTTGTCTATTACAGCCCAGGATACAATTAGCTTTCTTTGCTGCAAGGGCACACTGCTGGTCCATGTTCACCTTGGTATCTGCCAGGAACCAAAGTCCTTCTCTGCAAAGCTGCTTTCCAGGAGCATATACCAGCTCCTCCCCAGGTAAATGTCTCAAACCTGTTGAGGTCCCTCTGGGTGGCAGCGCAATGCTCTGGACCTATCAGCCACTCCTCTCAGTTTTGTTGTCAGCAAACTTGCTGAGGGGATATTCTTGTCCCATCATTCAGATCATTAATGAAGATATTGAACAACATCAGACCCAGTATTGACCCCTGGGGTATACCACAAGTTACTGGCCTCCAAATAGACGTGAAGTAACTGATCACCACCACCTGGGCCCAGCCACCCCACTGTCTGCTTATCCAGCTCACATTTCATCAGCTTCTCTGTGAAGATTTTATAGGACACAGTACCAAAAGCCTTACTCAAAGTCTAGGTAGACAATATCCACTACTAATCTCTCATCTACTAAGCCAGTCATTTGATCTTACAAGTTTATCGAGTAGGTTGATCATGACTTCCCCTTTGTCAATCCATGTTGACTACTCCCAATCACCTTCTTGTTCATGAGCCTGGGAATAGCTTCCAGGATTAGCTGCTCCATGACCTTCCCAGGGACCAAGGTAAGGGTGACCAGCCAGTAGTTCCCTGGGTTCTCCTTCTTGCCCTTACTGAAGGTAGGAATGACATTTGCTTTCCTCCAGTCTTGGGGCACTTCTTCCAACCACCATGATAATTCAAAGATTAGCAAGAGGTCTCGCAATGACATGAGCCAGCTCCCTCAGCACTCCTGAGTACATCCCTTCATGGTCCACAGACTTACGTACACTCAGTTTGCTTAAGTATTCCTTCACTTGGTCCTCTTCTACTAAAGGTATGTCTTTTTTGCTCCAAACTTTCTCAGTGGTCTCCAGGGCCTGGGGTTCCTGAAGGTCAGCCTTATCAGTGCACACTGAGGCAAAAAAGAACTTCACCTCCTTCATGTCCTCTGTCACCAGGTTCCTTGCCTCGTTCAGCAGCAGGCCCACATATTCTTTAATCTTCCTTTTGTCATCTGCATACTTCTCTACACCTGCACCTTCATATTGCCTTTGACATCCCTGAGGTCTATGAGGTCCCTTCCAACCCCTAACGTTCTATGATTCTAAGATCCCTCGCCAAATTCATTTGATGTGTAGTCAGGCTTTGGCTTTCCTAACCCCATGTCTGCAAGCTCAGACAGTATCTCTGTATTCCTCCCCGGTTAACTGTCTGTCCCTGTTTCCACCTTCCTCATGCTTCACTTCTGTGTCTGATTTTTGAAAGAGCTCCTGGCATTTTTGCCTGACTTCCAGCTCACTGAGATAGTGCACTCTTGAGCTTGGTGCGATTCTTCAGTATTAACCAGCTTTTTTGGTACCCTCTTCCCTCCAGGACCTTATCCCAAAGGACACTACCAAGTAGATCTTTGAAGAGGCTGAAATTCACTCTCCTGAGGTTCAGGGTTGTGAGCTTGCTTTTTGCCCTTCTTCCTCCTTTCAGGACCCTAAACTCCACTATCTCATGGTCCCTACAGCCAAATCTGCCTTTGAACTTCACATCCCCAGTAAACACTTCCTCTTTTGTGAGTATGAGGTTTAGCAGAGTACTTCTCCTTGTTGATTGCACTATCATTTGGAGGAGTAAGTTGTCATCAATGCACTCCAGAAAATTCTTGAATCACTTATGTCCTGCCGCACCGTGCCTCCAGCAGGTGTTGAGCTGATTGAAGCCCCCCATGAAGACTAAGGCCTGTGAATTTGATGCTGCTCCAATCTGTCCATAGAGCACCTCATCCACGTGTTATTCCTGGACAGGTGGCTTATAGGAGACAAACTATGCCACTCATGCCAGTTTACTCCTTAGTCCTCACCCATAAGCTTTCAGTTGGTTCATCATCTATCCGCAGGCAGAGCTCCAGGCACTCCAGCTGCTCTCTCACAAATGCGACTTCACTCCTTTGTTTTCCTGTCCCGTTCTTCTTAAAGAGTCTGTATCCCTCCACTTGCAACACTCCAGTCATGCAAGTCACAGCACCACATCTCTATTGATCTACACATCTCCCAACAAGATCACAGCCCTGCAACTGCACACAGATCTCTGACTCATCAGGCTCATTCCCCATGCTGCACACATTATTGACATGCACTTCAGAAAGGTAGGCTGGCACACTGATTTCCCAGAAACAGGGATTTCTCCTTAATGGTACCTTGTAGGCACTTCCTTGCTTATATCCAAATGATAGAGGTGACCCTGCTTAAGCTCTGTGTTGTTGATTTTGTGACCCCTTTCTGTCACATCGCTACGGGCCCTTTGCTTATGCACCCTGCCAGTCAATCCCTTACAGGGCTGCTAGTTACTCTCTCCCTCCCCTATCTTTCCTCATTCAAAGCCCTCCTTACAAGGTCAGCCATCCTGCTGGCAGAGATGCCTTTGTCCTGCCTAATGAGGTGGATCCCATCTCTCCCAGGCAGACCCTGTAAACAGGATCCCACAGCTGTAGAACCTAAAACCCTGTTGCCAACACCAGCTCCACAAGCTGACTTGCATTGCCACTGCCGTCCTCCTCACACCCTTCCCCCTTACTGGCAGGAGATCACTACTAACATCCTCAAAACATCCTCATAGGTAAACTCAGGAAGTATGGGTGCAAGTACAACATGGATTGATAATTGGTTGAACAATAGAGACCAGATAACTGTGATCAGTGTCACAGAGACCACTTGCTAGCAGTGATCCCCAGGGGTCAGTTACTGGTTCCAGTCTTGTTCCAACATCTTCATCAATGACCTGGATGAAGGGACGGAGTGTATCCTCAGCAAGTTTGCTGGTGATACACCACTGGGAGGAGTGGCTGACAGACCAGAAGGCTGTGCTGCCATTCAGTGAGATCTGGACACACTAGAAAGTTGGGCAGAGTAGAACCAAATGAAGTTCAACAAGGGCAAGTGTAGAGTCCTGCACCTGGGGAGGAATAACCCCAGGCACCCAATACAGGTTAGGGGTTGACCTCCTCGAAAGCAGTTCCACACAGAAGGACCTGGGAATCCCAGTGGAAAATAAGCTAACCATGAGTCAGGTGCGTGTCCTTGTGGCCAAGAAGGCCAATGGTATCCAGGGGTGCATTAAGACGACTGTGACCAGCAAGTCAAGGGAGGTTCTCCTCCCCATCTATTCTGCCCTGGTAAGGCCACATCTGGAATACTGTGTCCTGTTCCGGGCTCCCCAGTTCAAGAGAGACAGGGAACTACTGGAGACAGTCCAGTGGAAGGCTATAAAGATAATCAAGAGACTGGAACATCTCTCTTACAAGGAAAGGCTGAGAGACCTGGGGCTGTTTAGCCTGGAGAAGAGAAGGCTGAGAGGGGATCTTATCAATGTTCATAAATATCTGAAAGGTGACTGTCAAGAGGATGGGGCCAGTCTCTTTTCAGTGGTACCCAGTGATGGGACAAGCGGCAACTGGCACAAACTGGAAGCACAGGAAGTTCCATCTCAACATCAGGAAAAACTTCTTCGCTGTGAGGGCGAACAGAGCACTGGAACAGGCTGCCCGGAGACATTGTGGACTCTCCTTTGCTGGAGACTTCCAAAACCCACCTGGATGCATTCCTGTGTAACCTGCCCTTGGGGAACCTGCTTTGTCAGGGGGGTTGGACTACATGATCTCCAGAGGTCCATTCCAACCCCCACCATTCTGTGATACCCTGGCCCCCAGGACCTTGACAATCACCCCCAAAGCGCTGCAGTCAGTACACAGGCAAAACTGATAATGCATATAATACAATATATACTCTTTTGTATGCAAAACTTACACATTCATAATTTCAGCACTTCTCAGAGCAAACACCTATACACTTTAACAATCCAAGAACTCAAAGACAAACATTCCAGTATTTAGCACAAGATATATATAGAATATCCTTCATGGATATTCTATACACTGTTTTAACAAGTATTCAAAATGAATGCTGGCCATAAGACAATACTGTGAAATTTTAGGCTGAAATTAAAATAAACCTGAATGCTGAGTAGGGTGAAAAGAATTAGAAAATTTTCCTTATTTGACTGGGCAAATTTTAACTTCTCAAGGAAACAGAACTCATGAAAAAAGATAGCACTATAATGAGTACATTTAAACTGCAGGAAAAAATTAATACCCTGAACACAATTTAAAGGATGCAATAATGGAAATTAAGTGCCAAAAATTCCACGTGTTTATGCAATTTATACATAATTTAACTTGGAAAGGAAACCAATGACTTCCAGAAGATGAGGGTTTTTTCTTAACTTCTTTGCATTAACCACAATAAAAAGACACATCTTTGAATCTTTTTGGAAAATCATACAAGTTACATCTACCCTCTTATAAAACTATTTAGTTTTTAAAAAATTACTGAAATATTAATACAAAGCTAGTGTATCAGGAAGAATAAATTTCAGATGCATTTATTCTTAAAATATCAGTTAATTAAAAACCCTAACATTTTTTAAAAGCCAGAACAGCAAGCTAATATACTAGAGAAGTGCTACAAAGCAAGTACAGTAAGCAGGTGGAAAACTTTTACTTCTCAAAATTGTCACTCTGCATCTAAAATAATCAGCCGACTTGAAAATATTTCCTTATTGAAATAACTGAATAGCTTGTCAGAAGGATATAGAAAAATTATACAATTCTGTGAATTAGTTGCAATTGAGAATACAGTGTAACACTGAATGTTCTCAATTAGTAATTAATAACTAAGAGTTATCAAATGCAAACCAGAACCAAAAGACATACAAAAAAAAGCTAAGAGATGCAGGTTCTGCTCCTAGTTTATTCCACGACCTTAAGAAGCCATCCCCTCTGTGCTCAGTAAACACTTCTATCACATAAAGCTTTCAAATGCTTTACAGGGCTCTCTTAAGAGCATTACAGAAATTCTTTTTACTTCAATATTCACTTTAAAGAAAAAAAAAAATCAAAATATGTATTTTTAAGATATTCAAGTACTGAAAAAAACACTTTTTATACAAAGATCTGTCAAAAAGACTTTACTATGTTGCTCTTTTGATAGAAAAAGTCGTAATAAATTTTCTGTAAAAATTATAGAAACTAGATCCCTATTTGAAAATCTTCCACTCTTTCTCCTGTCTGTAAAGACCTATGTGTAAGTTACAAATTGTTCCCAACAGTCTGCCCAATTCTACATAGCTTTTCACCATTTGATACAACGCAAAATGTGCTGTATAAATTAATTCGTTTTGTCTATTTTAAACAGTCTAAAGCTGTTCTGTGACAGCAAAGTTCCTCAAATGTGCATCAGGACACTTCAGAGTAAACCAAGGCATGAGCCAAATGCCATCTCAGGACCATCTGGAAATTTGAAGCCAGATACGCAGCCTCCAAAGAGCTAGGAGCATCCCTGTGCTTTTTTTGTTTTTTTGTCTCTGTCCAGGCAACCATAATGTCTCGCATGTCAGAAATGGTATATATGCTAGGAGTAGACCTGTGCTAGAGATACTGTCTCCTGGAACTTGTTCTCTTTTTGCTAAGTCTCTATCCTGTCTAAAAGACTATCTGTATTAGTCTACACTGGTTACGAAAAACAGTGAGAGGAGACTTTGGTGACGATCATAGCATATTTCAAAATGCACTCTGCATCTCTAGAATCGCTGCAGCCTTCTGTCATACATCTGATGCTGTCAAAAACAGGTTTCAGGCAAAGTACTATTCATCTGACACTGTCAATACATGTTTTATCTCAGCCACGTTCCATTCATTGCAACGTAGCAGATGCCAAAATCCAGAAATAGACCCAAAGGCCAAACAAAAATGACAACGCACCAAAAATGGGTTCTTCAGTGTTATCATTTGTCCATTCTCACTAGCAGGCCTTCCACTCCTGTATTCTGTGCCTTCACACATCTAGCTGGAGAAGTGATAACCTGCTGCCCTGCATCAAAAAAATTAATACTTCTGGAGATCACCCGGTAGCTACAGTACTACCAAGACTGACTCAAAGAAGGCAATTCAAACAAGAAAGACAGAAATTTCAGTCATGCTGATCTTGGACTGCTCAAGCACAGTGGTCACACTATTGAAGACTCCTCAGTACAAAGGTATCTTAACTGAAGTACTTACCCATCTAATACATAGTCCCTTAAGATCTTTGGTCTACCTATGAAAAACTACACTTCAGAAACCACAATAGAAGCCATCAACAACTTACGCAATACAAAAAAGCATGTCCATGTGACTCTCACATGGCCGATCACCAAAAAAGGGAGTAAGCCTTTTACAGCATGAGATTAGTGGCAACTGCAGGTAAAGTTCACCAGAACTAATACCTGGTGATCCTTACTCACAAACTACCCTGGATTCCTTATCACAAATTGCTACACCTTCAGGTTTAGATCAACAATAATTGTCCAAACCTTACTACTTACTCGTGTCAGCAAAATAATTGCCATTCTATACTAACCCATAGCTTCTCCTCTCAGTCCACATTCTGATCAAACAACCTCAGAAATGCAAATACTAATTTTCAACCCTCCCTCCAATTCCTGGCTTGACCTATTGCAACTTTAGTTGATTATTTAGTGGGAGGTGTCCCTGCCCATGGCAGTGGGGTTGGAACTAGATGATCTTCAAGGTCTCTTCCAATGCAAACCATTCTATGATTCTGTGGTTTCTTTCAGCTAGTTCTTCACTTTCACATTACTTGGTCAACTCTAATTCTCTTATTCTAACCATTAAATGCATCAGTGGCAAACTCAAAGGTATTTAAATACAGTAATCTGTAGTTAAAGTTAAGAAGTGTTGACAACTACATGACCATACCATTCACGGTTCATCTTTACCCTACAGAAGACATTCTGAAAAGCAAGATTCTCTGTATATTCTCACTGAAAATTATTGAGGACACAGTTTTGAAAAGCAGTAGAGCCTTTTGAAATCCACAATTCAGTGCTGTCTTCTTGGAAACCAAGCAGTGTCTAGAGGGTCCGATATTCCACACACAACGGCTCAGTCAGAAGTGCTTCTGCAGTAGTCACTAGCAAAGTAGTCACACTCTCCAGGGAAGGATTTGCTAGAGAGATCCAAATAGTGCTACAGCTCTACGCTGTATCACTCGTATCATAAACAGTTGTTCATTATTTGATAAGAGTGGATTTCATCTAGTTACCATTAATATTCAAAGTAAAATTCCAACTTGGGTGATCCACCCACAGCATAGTACATACTCCAGCTGCAACTCCTCCCTTTTATGAGGACAGGCGTATGACTTATATTTGCCTGGTTTAGCTACCTAAACTCAGATTAAAATTTAAAAGAAGATTTAGCTGATATAACTGCTATGGTCCTGCATGCTCTTTAATTGCAGAGCCTGTGCTTGTCTACCTCTGGCCTGAACCATTCCTGCTTGCTAACCCAATTTTTAGGCACAAAACTAATCAGATTTCAGGAAAGAAAAAGGCAGCTATACAAGTTTCTGCCATACTAGTTAGAAGTAGAGACTCAGAAAAATGCCTGGCAATAATAAGAGGAAATTGGCATTTCCAGGGCAAAAGAGGACAATGAGCCTCACAGCCAACCAGGAGTGGAAGGGTTACGATAAGAAACAGCAGTTTCCATAGCATAAGCTGCCACAGAAACATCTGCCTAAGCCAACATCTTAATTTGAATATTTTACAGGTAAATGAGGCAATCTACTTAAATGAACTCCTAGGTTTTTAGACTCATTTGAAACTTTTTTTTAAAAGCATGTGATCATTTGGTAATATGAAAATTTCAGCAGCAGGTCTCCCCTCCCCCCCAATACCTTTTTCAATCCACTCATTAAACATTAAAAAATATCTTGTGAAATGCTAAGATATCCCATTCTCTGAATGGAACCTGTTAAAGCCAGGCTCTGCTTTAAGGATGCACTTGTTACTGTTCCATGTCTTAACAACAAACTCACTTCAAACCCATACCACTAAACTAAAGAAATCCTTAAAACCATTTCTAAGGTGTTACTCAGTGAAACATTAATACCCCAACACCAGGAAAAAACATGCAATAATGCTGATGTTCATTAATACTTGATATTCACTTTTAGCTTACTGTTTATTAAAAAGATTTGTAGTCTTGTTTTTCTTTTCTTTTTAATACAAATCATAACAGCAACTAAATGCCATATAAATAACTGCTATCAGATACAAGAATGGGTAGGACCATATCATCATCATCTTTACCTCTTTAATTTTGTTCCTCTTCTCTCGGATATCCGGGTCTGCTGGTTCTCCACTGTTTATCCCTATAAGATTTGGTAAAGGAACAGGGGGCAGTGGCTTGCTGTCTTTCTTTTTCAACTCTTGCACTACTTTGTTCTTTTCTGTCTGAATCTCAGCTTGAATCTCATCACGTGATTTCTTCAATTTCTCCTTAGCCTCTTCCAGAGCCTTTTCATGATCTGCTCGGATCTTATTTCTCAGACGTTCCTCTTCTTCTCTAGAGACACAAACGCTAGTCAGCATCTCATTACTAAAAACACATTGCTTATAAACAAACTGCAGCTTCAAAACAGAAGCTGCATCTCAAGTTGGTTTACTCTGAGTAAATCTAATGATTCACACAAGTTTACTGAATTGTTAGTGCCCAGTCCTACACTATTTTTGCCATGAACACCAAAAGAACAGCACACACATCAGCAACACTATTAACAGAAAAATGTATCATAGGAATTTTCTAGATTATCTCTTAGCACCTTTGCTTTTCCTTTAAATCCTTGAGAAGACAAGCCCTACATCCTGTACTTCAACTACAGGATGTGTGCAGAGGCACACCGAGCAATCACTGAGGCTCTTCCTCGTCCTTGGCACAATAAATACATGGTACACAACTTGTCAAGACCTGAAGTAACTGCTATAAAAATATTGCAGCCACTCCTTTTATTAAACACGAGGCGTGAGCTGCTATAGCTGCAAACCCCACCACAGTATGTTTTGTCTCCACTAAAGTCCATAAACCTCACAAGTTAAATGCAGAGTTAATTATAAAGTCATTTAGGAACATAAGAGCATGATTTTCAAATTCACTGT
>VZZY01004359.1:16166-45495 GCA_013400335.1 Eurystomus gularis
CAACAAAATCAATATTACCTTGGTTCTAAGCACAATCTTCCATCATGATCTTTGATGATCAGTAGAAGTTTTGAGATTCACACACAAAATCAAGAGTGCTGCTTTAAAGCCTGAGTTAAACAAGAAGTTATTCTAACAACAGGCAAAAATGGCCTGTTCCACTCCTAAAATATTTCAAAGCATCAGAAAGATATACATCAGACTCCCAATCTATTCAAGCTTCTTTAAAATATAGAGTTGCTCAATGACTAATATAAGCCAAAATAGTTGAAGGGATTTAAAACAATCACTAGTTACAAAAAACATACTCCCTCCCTGTTTCCTCCCCCAGGCAAAAATACTTTTCCTCAAAGAGTATTAAGGAGAAAAGAGCAGATAATGGAAAGGAAACAAAGCAAGCAGCAAGCCATGTAAAAATCATCAAGCTTAGCCTAACTGCTTTTAGGCAGAACTGAGCCACCTGACCCAAATCGCATGTTTTTTCCAGTATACTGAAAACGTACCAATGAAAAGTGTTGTGTTGGAATATTCGGGGATATGGACAGATCTTACTGAGCTTTGCAAGTATGACAGAACTGTTTTTATTAATCTCACAGATCATGTCATTATAAAGCACTGATTCACCTTTACAACAAAAGGTCAAAGAATTAAGCTAATAATGAATAACCTGCATAGAGTTATGATACTACTGTATCACAGCAATCCCACCAGACTGGTCCATTTTGTGCAAGGTTTATGATTGTTACAGTCCTCTGCCTAAGGAGAGCTGATTTAAAGTCAGAATACAATAAATCAAGCTTTCCATTCCAGAAATTCACAGTTACAACCTCAAGTGCACTAGCTCTGACTCCTATTTCATAAACGTCCAGTATATTTTTAAATTAAAATTTATACACCTCTTTGCTCCAGTCTTTAGATTGGGCTCAAAAGCTCAAATAAAGACTTTTTTTGGCACACATTTTATTCTCAATTTGACAAATTCTGACATCACTTCATGTCATTCAGAATATTTCCCAGTTTGTATGTCAATGCACAGAGCATACAGGGGGGAAACCATGGTATCAGAACATAAATGCTCTCAGCAAAATGCATAGGAGTGGTTTATTAGCCCTTACATTTCGTTTAAAGTGCTGTTATGTTTGCACTTAAAATCACAGTAGCATTACTACCTTTTAACATTTCAGTACCAAAAGTACAATGCAATGTTTTAACAGACATATTTACTGAAAGGCCTTCAAACTGAAGTTCTTCAGCCATTTTTCTCAATATGACCCATACCACATCCATATTTCTCCCAAACAATAAAAAAAATGAAGGACTGAGCTGCTCACTTTAGTTATCAAATCCAAGCTCACTAACTCTGTTGAAGAGTAACAGTCCTTGTCTCTTTCAACTGTAAAGAAACAAGTAGTACCACTGAGGCTAAGTTTTACTTCTACTATGACCCGTTTATTGTGGAAAATAACTTTCCTATATTCCTGCTACTCACATTCTATTGTGGCAGCAATGTGTTCAATTCAGTACCAAAAGCAGCTGAAAATTTCTAGCAACTGAGAGGCTTGAAACAATAGATCTGTAGTCTGGAAAGCTTTCCAAGACTAGCAGAAGGCTGTGCATAAGATGCAGCTACAGAGAGAATGAGAATGAGGTCACCAAAATGAGACATCATTCCCTACAGTCATGTTCTCACCAAGAGACAGCATGCTGTACAGGAGCCAAATAGATGGCTTACAGAGAATGAGAAATAGGAAGTGTTACTAAACATTTAAGAATAAAAATCAGTGTGCGGATAATACATTTTGGAGGTACATTTTTCATTTTCAAAACTCAGTTTCTGGATGCAAGTGACCACCTTCACCTTCTGACTAGATCTACTAATGTTTAGCTAATAGATACTGAAATTCTTTTTGCAAAGGATCAATCATCACGGAGAAAGCTGATTTCTTAGAAAAACAGAGTAACAATGTATCTCAGACCTTAATAAAAAGATGTTTGAGGTATACACACACTAACCTAATTCAAAGAGGATGCTCTACAATTAGTGTGTTTTATTCATAAACAGAAATGTTTTTGCTAAAATCCATGGTTAACATGCATGATCCCAGCTACAATCCCCCTGCATGAAAAAGATTATATTCGAGAGTGATAGTGAGCCTGACTCACTCACCCTCACAATTTTGCACCATCAAGATCGAGTGCCATGAAATTTTGCCTTTACTTTTCCTTTAAATTTTCAGTCCCAGGTGCTGCATACAACAGTAGTAATAAAAGCTCCCTCACTACCAACTTCATCTATTTTGAGATTCAAACTCCATGAAATAGCCATAAGTTGGAAAGCAAGTTTCCGACTCATGTCTGTTTACACTGCAGGAATCACTATATAAACATACAAAAGCTGTTGATTTCTACAGCACTATAATCCAATTAGAATAATTAAGGAGGTTTGAATGGCAGTCTAATTTACTTCAGTCACTCAGCAACATACATAAGTGTTTGAAGAAAATACACAGAGACTCAATAGAGATGAAAAATTCTAGCACCAACTGTATGATCAGGTCCATGTCTTCCGGGAAGCGACATTTTGAGACAAACATAAGAAAACTGCAAGATGAAGAGAAAGGTCAACAGGTATCTGAGGGAGTTTACAGGAGATAGTACAAGAGCTTCTTCTGCAGACAGATATTCTCTATGCAATCACCAGTGATGGACAGCATGATCTACAAGAAATATCATATTCTGCGTTCCAGTTGAAGGTATATTTTACCAAATATATTCAAGTATATGACCCTAATGGAAGAAAAATCATATCCCCAGATACCAATACTACACGTTTCTTTGGAGTTCTTAAGCTGCAAGAACTAAGTGAAAATACAGAATAAAGTTAAGAGAATGAGAAGACAGGAAATGTGTGAGCAGTTGACAGTCCCCTCCCAAGTCACTTCCAAACACAAACAAGCTCCCCACCCAGCATAAGAAAGCAACAGCAACAGTTTAATGAATGTAGATAGCATCACTTTGAAATAATCAAAAAAGAGACCTCAGAAAGGATCAATCAAAAAACATGTAAGATTGCAAAGAATCCCAGCATAAACACATATACCAAAATGTGTCAGTTTCCCGATCCAACTCCCCATCCCGCCCTGCTTCTAGGCAACATAAGCAAACTCTTCAAACAGAGTATTTTCAGTAAACCTTCAAAAACTTATTTAACAGAAAGCTGCTGCTTACTTCTAAGCACCCCAACAGCTTCTTCTAAAGACCAAGGTTTGAGTTCCATGAAACTACAGCAGTAGCTACTTTAAAACAAGTCATATTATTAAAAGAATCTGATTAGACTATTTTTGCCAGCAAGAAGCAAAAATAGACCTAATAATTAGAATCTGAAACTAGAAACAGGTGCTGTAACTATTGCAGCTGCTTAAGGAGGAACACTTTACACTCAGAACATCCACAAGCTGTCTAGATGTCATTCAGAAAAGGCCACAAATTACAACACTTGATAACCAAATCACTTAATGTGCTTTAATTATGCACAGTGAGATGTCTGAACTTAACAGCTACTAAAGCTTCCCTTGCTAAGACAATGACTTCTAACATGTCTGTATCTGCTGTGACACAACAGGCTTTTTAGAAATTGAATTGCAAAAAAACCAAAAATGCTTTCAAACTTCTTTATAAGATTAAAGATCATAAAATGAAATAAAAATTAGAAAGGAGCCAAGAAAAAAAATCAAAACAACTGGCCACCAGCAACTTCTCTTACACTAAAAAGCAGAGAACTAGTTTACTACAGTGAAAGGATAATCAGTTTATTATAATTTGGATTTTCAGCAGATGGATAGACAAGAACTGTTAAAGCACATAAATATTTGTGTCTGTCATCCAGAAACAAAGCCCCATGTAAAAATTCTGAACTTTTACCCTTTTGTCAAGTTTGATCTCCAGCCAGAGACTACTGCCAGAGACACAGTGAAACAAAAAGGCACTAATTTAAAAAAAAGGAATTAAAAATCTTTGAGACACAGCACCTAAAAAAACATTTCACATGTTAAGTACAAGAGTTGCTTTTCCCTCCAGTCTTGCAGAATACACAATTTTATAACATTCACACATCTTACAACCCTGTCATATTCTCCTAGTATATGGAGAATATATATTCATGACACACAAGGACAATGGAGATACAGATGGATAGATATAGCTCCTCATTGCCCAGAAAAATAACCCAAATTGCACACTGCTTGAGTGATTTATTTTAGACAACGGTGGCAGTGGAATTTATTTCTACCAAGTGGTTAAATTTGCATATGACATGAGTACTACTCCTCAAACACAAGGAACATGAGAGAGAGTCCTTATTCAAGTCCTCTTATCCCCCTCCATCCAGTTTCAGATTATTTTTCTCTTGCCATTACACTTCCCCTTGACCTTTTTCATGTTCCTATATCCTGCCTTCCTTTCCTATTATTTGTACCAACTTGGGCTCTGCTAGCTTGCTTCCTTGGCCTGCTACAAAGGTATAGCTTCCACTCTGAACACCAATCCTCCTCACTTTGATCACCCAACTTCTTTGGACCATGCTAGGAAGAGGAGAGAATTAACTCACTGACACAGCCGCTCTCCTTTAATCCTAGTACCCCGTCTTAAATTCCATGTAGACCTCCTTCAAAACAAAACTTCCTTCCACTTCTCTGCAATAAATGGTGTCCCTAATCAATCTCTTTTGTAGCCAAATATTAGACCAGGAATCTGGGCTATCAGCCACCTTCATCACTGCTCTCAAAAACTCTAACCTCTATGCTGAAAGCTCACAGTCACTGTTTTAGATCTGCTTGCTTGTTTAAACCAAAGCCTCAGTCTCTGACATTTCTTTGTAGATTGTCGGGTGTATTTCAAGCCAAACGAACCCTACCTTAACTTCTAATCTTCCTCCCACATCTTTTGTTCAGCAGTGGAAACTTCTCCACTGCCCAGACTGCCAATGTACTTACCATTTCCTAGAACTTGACTACACCTAAATTTTTTTGCTTAGTTTCTATGTATTTTTAATGCAGTCTTTTTCAACCCATACAGGTAGAAGCCCTCAGAGATTGCTCTTGTTCTATTCATTCAGCAATTCTGTTAGGAAGATGGTTTACTTAACTACTTACATCTTTATATTGCCTGTATTTTTTTTCCTGCAAAAACTGTATTTCATTTTATGTATATTTCTAGGCACAACAGAAAACATGGCCACTTATGTCTGATACATAAAATTCACAGGTTTCCATGCTGATCATTAAAGGCCATTGCTACTTGTTACGCCAGTATCTGTCTCTATCCTTTGTAATTTAGGCAGGGCCTTTGGAAGCAGCTCTGGAATGAGGACAAGCAAAATTATTGAAGAATATATTTTGAGATAATTTCAAAAACACAGATTGAATGGGCACACAGAACTTACAGAAAGTAGTGCAAGGTTGAAGCACTTCCCTTACGCATGAAGGGCAAGCTCTGCAAAACTGAAAGCCAAAAAATTCCTCAGTATTACTAGGTATCTTTTATAAGGTTTTGGAACATAGCCAGAATCTTCATAAATAATCACAAGTTAATACACCCAGTTAAAGACTTCATTAATAAAGTGTATTAACATATAAGGCATCTCGTTTTCTTTCACAATGATTATAAAAAGTACAAAACATACTTTCCAGTTAAGAACAAAACAGTACAGATTCCACTAACAAATGTACAACAGGTATATGTTGCTGGAGTCCTCAGCACAGGAAAGACATGGACCTGTTGAAGAGAGTCCAGAAGAGGGACACAAAAATGATCAGAGGGCTGGAACATCTCTCCTACAAGGACAGGGATGAGAGAGTTGAGGTTGTTCAGCCTGGAGAAGGAAAGGCTCCAGGGAGATCTTACTGCAGCCTTTCAGTACTTAAAGGGGGCCTATAAGAAAGATGGAGACAATCTTTTTAGCAGGGTATGTTGCAACAGGACAAGGAGTAATGCTTTTCAACTGAAAGGAGGTAGATTTAGACTAGATAGAAGGAATAAACTTTTTACTGTGAGCGTAGTGAAACACTGCAGCAGGTTGCCCAGAGAGGTGGTAGAAGCCCCATCCCTGGAAACATTCAAGGTCAGGTTGGACAGGGCTCTGAGCAACATGATCTATTTGAAGATGTTCCTGCTTATTGCAGGGAGGTTGGACAAGATGACCTTTAAATGTCCCATCCAACCCAAACCATTCTGTGATTCTATAACTTTTGACGGAGGGAAAAAAAGAACCCCACACACCACATATATGCAGACAAAGGGTCATCCTTGGGGAACTATTTGCTTCTCGTGTTACGAATGTTAACATGAACAGAACTGGGAACATTTATCTTGAGATTCTGTCAAGTTCTGTGACCATTAGTAAAGGCATTTGTTCCTCACTTCTGTCTACAGCAGCCATGTAATCCCAAGTATCAAACCAGAAAAGGAGGGTGTCAAGCTCAAATCAAAGGCATTCTTGGGACCTGAAAGCCCTGTCATAGCTGGTACCATCAGCTTCAGTTTTACTAATGAAGAAAGGTAGATATTTTCTACAGACACTCCAACAGTTGAATTCATATTAGCTGCCAGGCATTTGTGAACACTAAGAAGGGTCACTAGAGAGTGAGTAAGCATTTCAAGCTTACATGAAATGTCTTAGTTTTGTAGTTGCAGTATCAGCTGAAACAGATTTTCAGAAGAACCTGCTCAACTATTTCAGGAAGAAATACGATTTGATTTTTTTTTTTAAAGATCACAGCAGCAATGAATGCACCTTTCATTAGTGAGGAACAAATAATATAAAGTACACAACACTTTACACAGGTTTTCAACTACATATAAGCAAACTCATTCTGTTCAATGTCTTAATGTCATTCAGGCATGAAAACACTTTGTTAGGAAAGGCAATAGATGCATAAAGTTCAACAATATAGAGTTTTCAATCACTACAGCTCTACCAAGCATCTCATTTAGCTCCTTTTTGCTTATACGATGTAAGAGAATACAATTACATTTGCCTCAACACACTATCATATAATCCAAAGTAGGCATTATTTTGGAAGTTTTGCCTATTAAGCTTCATTTAACAGCTGCAGCTAATTACATCTGTGTAGAATATTAAGCCTTTGCAGAACAAGGTCTTAAATCTAATTGCCATAGCACTTACAATGTTAATATAGAGAAAAAAAAAAAATTAATTTTTTTAGGAATCAGTGTTACTTCTACAAAAGGACACCAAGGAGCCTAAGTCTTACTAAACATTTATGAAATCTGGGATCTCTTCATGTTTTATCAAGAAACTTTAAAGAGAAGAATGTTGCTACCTGCCCTGTGTAAAAGGATTTTAAATAGCTTCCTGTCTCCCAGCACCAAACTGACTGGAGTATCAGACCTTCTTTTCCAATTAGTATCCCAATGAGACAGAGTTTTTAGGGGTTTTTTAAAAGTAATAAAGATGGGCGAACTTTACAAGAAGCAGGAGGGGAAAATACATGTAAGAATAAGCAACAGAAAAAGAAATCATTACTCCACAAGAGAACTGGGTAGGATAAAAAGTTACAAATGAGCAAGACAGTAAGAACAAACATCTGGAATGGAGACTGTTTTGTTGAGGGATTTGAACAGCACCAAAAATCAGCAGGATAATTTTAATTCAAAACCGCAGAAGTCTACTAAAATTAACAATGTCAAACCCCAGAATTTTCTACTATCAACCACTAACTTGCTGGCAACACTGTTGTTGTACAAGTTCATGCACATATATAAAAATGTATTTACGATCTACTCACCATAGTCAAGTCTAAGATAGTATGGACAAACATCTTGCATACTATATTATTTATTGATAAAATTATAGAATCATTCAGGTTGGAAAAGACCTCTAGGACCACCTAGTCCAACATCTCCCTAATGCCTAGACCATGTCTAAGAGACAGTTTGGTCAAGGCAGAATAATACATAGCTGGTCCAGTGATACTGAGAAAACAATTAAGTGGGTTCTCATGCAAGAGCAATTCACCATCTCTGCTTCCTATTAAAGAAGGGATCTTTACAAGTAAGAATATTTACACATAGGACAATGCTGATCTTGATGGCACAGATCAGATACTGAAGTATACGCTTAAGCAGAAATAAAAGGAACTAGAGCACTCCCATTACACAGCATCAAGCTCTTAAATATTACATCCAGTCTACTGCTGCTGCCGCCAAAAACCAAGTTTCCAATAGGAAAAAAAAAAGCCAGAGACAAACCCAGCAACATAAGCCAGGAAGGAAGGTAAGAGTGGTACAGTCTATGATTTGGCATATAACACAAGTTGCTGCAGAGTCTGAAGCATTACTGTATTTTCCATACCACTTGAAGCTCATCTTTCTCAGAGGTCACCACATTGCAATCTTTACAAAAGTTGTTTATTTTTCTTTATTCTATACAAAATCAAAGTATTTGCAAATACTCATTGTTCACAATGATAAAAACTAACATGCTTTGATAGCAACTTTTTGCCAGGAAAAACAGTCCTACTTAAGCTGCCCAATATTAAACAGCATCCTAAAACTAGCTAGACTCAGATGAGTAATTTTAGATTCAAAAAACAGATTAAAACACCAAAAGATTACTAGTTTCTGCTACATCTTAATTCTCACTGATCACATGAAGAGCACATTAAAGTTGCATGTGCAAGTGCAGAACTAGCAAGTAGAACCATGGAATGACAGAATGGTTTGGGTTGGAAGGGACCTTTAAAGCTTACTAGTTCCAACCCCCCTGCCATGGCAGGGACATCTCCCACTAGCCAGGTTGCTGAAGGCTCCATCCAGCCTGGCCTTGAACACCTCCAGGGATGGAGCATCCACAGCCTCCCTGGACAACCTGTTCCAGTGTCTCACCACCCTCATTGTAAAAAATGTATTCCTTATATCTAGCCACTTCCTACACTACTTAATATTTTAACATTCTCCTTAAATAATGTTTTATCTAAAGAAAATGAATCATGGGCTCCTTTCTGTACAATATCAGCAACTGTTTCAGTATATGCTCTATGGAAGCTTGCACTACATCTTCAGCACTACAGTACTGACTTGCTACTCCTTCACTCCTGTACTAGCTACAGTGCCTGAGAGTTGTGCCAAGATGGGATGCTGGGTTTACAACCTTAGATTTGTACAGGAATTTTGGGAGGTGGTGGCAGAAATAAGAACAAAGCAACAATAAAAAAACTCCAATAATATATGTGCATTATACACAGCATCCTTGCTCTCCCTTCCTTCATCTTCTTTGCCCCTAGAATTACAAATCCCCCTTTCACATACAATACTCCCAGAGGAAGAAAAAAGTCCCTGGAGGCATGCAGAAAATCTTCAGGAGTGATTGAAAAGACTCAAATAGCCTCCAGATATTGAACAAGATTTAAATAGGAGCCTTAGCCAGCTAAGAAATTCCTCCTTCTTCTGCATACCCATGTGGTAAAGAAGCAAGGGAATTTCTTAGAACATCTATTGATTACAGCATGCTCTTGTTCAGATAGTTTAGCCCAATAACAGAACATGTATTAGTTTGACTAATAAGCTATGAATATTTTCCTAACATTTCACCTGGGACAGAGAAACAGCAATATATGTGAGAACATTTAAGCAAAAGAGAAACAGGATTTTACCTGTTTACTTTCACAAAAGATAGCTTGAAAACTTTCCTCCAGCAGATATCAAAAGTTTGCTGAAATCACTAAGAATGTCACAGAGAAAGCTGTGCTAATTCCTTGCAATGAGAACTGCTAAATATAAATATATTAAATACTGAATATACCAAGATAGCGTCACTCTCTACATGTGGTAGGACAGACAATGCTTCTGTGATGTTCCACACAGACTATAAAGCTTGTTCTAAAAAGAAAGAACAAAAAGGGGTCATAGTTGAAAAGAATTTGCCAAAAAACCACCACACTAAATGTCTGAGTCCAGGAAGAACAATAGTAGAAAGAAGGCAACTCCTGCTCTACTCTTGTTTCGGGGGGGGGAGGAAAAAAAAAAAAAAAAGACCAAGCAAACCATAAAACAGAACAAGAAAACCTTTCAAGTAACAGTTAACAAGCAACTATCTCTATTAATCCACTTTTATATAATTAACTTGATTTTATTTTGTTAAGAACAGGCTTTCAATGTTTTATTTAGTTTCAAATAACAATCAGAAAACAGTTGAACACCAACTGTGAGCAGTAATACTTGGCTGAAAGTAAGAAAGCTTAAGAACAGAGTTTGGGACACTAGAAAAGAAAAATACGGTGCCAAAAGACATTTGCTGTGTAGGATTGTGTTTGGGGTAGGGGTGTGTTTAAGGAAATTAAGAAGCAGCAATCCCTAAAAATTATGACAATCAGTTTAAGATCCTAGTGATTCAACACGGTAAGGCTGGAACTTTACATCCATAAGAGACTCCGCTATTCAAGCTAATAGACGATGACAGCCTCCTGCTATCAGTTACTAAGTAGGTCAACAGAGAAAGGAAAAAATACCTTGACAGGGTTTCACACGTATCAGTTTGCAGCAGAAAAAAAAGAGACTCCAGCTACAGTTTCACTTTATATTTAAGCTCATTAGTACCTAGCTACTGCCAAATGAATGGTCCCACTCAACCTCACACCAGCTCTGGCACTTGTAAGTGGCTGGTGAACTCACTGAGGGTCTTAACACTGTAGACTATCTGTGGGCCTGGTAGTGCTCTCCTGGGCAGTTGTTTGTTCTGAGGTTTTTCACATGGAGTTAGCTCCCTGAACTAGCTCATGGTGAGGTCAGATGACAGACAAAGCTAAAATAGGTAAAGAAGCTGGAGCACTCTATCCTCTACAGATGAGACCACACAGCCTTGTCCCTGCCAGAGACAAATGTATAAATTGTAGCTTTAAGGCAACTGGTGCAACAAGGAATTAAATTAACTGTAGAGTTCTGAGGTAAACAGTAAGGCAAGAATCTGCTGGAAACTGAGGACTACTGGATAAAATCATGGTGAGATAAATGAACTGACTGGGCAACCCACATAACACCTAGAACAGAGATTGCCAATGGAAGCACAAGCAGTGGCAGGTTAACCTTTAAAAAGTTCTTCTGACAAACTCAGAACGGACCCATCTGCAGACCCAACTTCCAGTTGGAGAGGAGACAACACTGCCTTCACTGTACACCTCAGGTAGGGAAGTCCACCTGTGTGCATTGGTAAGAGAATATCCCTGGATGAGTAAGACTTCCCATCATCAGCATGGGTCCCCTCTTCTGATAACCAGACAGTGCACAGGAACATGGCATGCATGGTGTTGCTGCAGTGAGTCACTGATGCCTAGAAAATTAGTGGTACTGTAGAAACAAGTCATGTGAAGGATGCTTGTATGTTCACAAATGGTGCTGATTTATTAGGTTAAAGACTGGCTGTGTATGACTGCAGCATTAATATGATCAACAATAATAGCTGGAATATTGGTTAATGTAATAAAGGATATTATAACTCCGTATTCGTTGTGTTGGTCACCATCTCTGAGCAAAACATTCTTCCAGTTTCAGGGCTTTAGTCACCCTACAAAAGCAAGCTCCCTTACCCCTTATGCTAGCACTCAGGAGACTAGGCAACAAGCCAGTGAGCCAGTGGTGAGCTGAGCCAAATGAAAAATCACTGATCATTTCAGGCCAAATCAGGTCTCCTACCTGGCTGACTGCCTGAACATTGCTGTTGGGGCAAGGATATAGGCAAGATTAAATGGCTGGGGACACAGCAGAACAGAACATGGGCTTCAAGACCTGCATGTTCAGAGATGTTAAATTAGAGCACAAGCTACCAGTGACATAAGACAGTGGGACTGAGTGCACCTTCAGCAAGTTTGCAGGCAACACCAAGCTGAGTGGTCTGGATGATGCACCTGAGGGACGGGATGCCTTCCAGAGGGACCTAGGCAAGTCTGGGAAGTTGGCCTATGTGAACCCGTTCAACAAGGCCACTTGCAAGGTCCTGCACCTGACTCAGGGCAATCCCCAATACCCATACAGGCTAGGGGATAACAGGACTGAGAGCAGCCCTGTGGAGAAGAGCATGGGGGCATTGGCCACAAGCTGGTCAAGCTCGACACAAGCCAGCAATATGCGCTTGCAGCCCAGAAGGCAAACCATAACCTGGACTGCATTAAAAAAAAACAAACAAAAAAAACGCAAACATGGCCAACAGGTCAAGGGAGGTGATTCTGCCCCTCCTGCTCTGGTGAGACCCCACTTGGAGTACTGTGCCCAGCTCCAGACTCCTCAGCACAGAAAAGACATGGATCTGTTGGAGACAGTCAGGAGGAGGGACACAAAAATGATCAGAGGGCTGGAACATCTCTCCTACAAGGACAGGGCTGAGAGAGTTGAGGTTGTTCAGCCTGGAGAAGGAAAGGCTCCAGGGAGATCTTACTGCAGCCTTTCAGTACTTAAAGGGGGCCTATAAGAAAGATGGAGACAATCTTTTTAGCAGGGTCTGTTGCAACAGGACAAGGAGTAATGCTTTTCAACTGAAAGGAGGTAGATTTAGACTAGATAGAAGGAATAAACTTTTTACTGTGAGCGTAGTGAAACACTGCAGCAGGTTGCCCAGAGAGGTGGTAGAAGCCCCATCCCTGGAAACATTCAAGGTCAGGTTGGATGGGTCTCTGAGCAGCCTGATCTAGTGAAAGATGTTCCTGCTCTCTGCAGGGAGGTTGGACTGCATTACCTTTAAAAGTCCCTTCCAACACAAACTATTCTATGATTCTATTCTACCCTATGATTTCATATTCCATGATTGAGGAGCATGTTTTCTGCACAAAAACTCACATGGCCATTAACCAGTTATTTCCCTCACTACCATCACCTCTATTCCCTCCGTCAGCCTATGGTTTCCTCTCTTCTAGTTTATCCCAATGATACTGCTTCCTCCATCGGAAGAGTCACTCCCTACCATCCTAAACTTTATTTATGCCTGACTGAGCACCAACGTGCTTCAAATGTCTTCTCTCCCTAAAGCTACTCTGATAAGTCTCTGATATCTCATTCAGCCAATGCCTGCACGTCTTCTTATGCCTCAGACAACACTGATCTTTTTCTACTTAGGGAAAAAGGAGGAAAGCAAAAGGCACTATTTCACAGCCATGACAAACCCTTTTATTTTGCTCCATGTGCAGCTCCCATCTCCAGCTTGCAAAGAAAAATTAAATTGCTGTTCCTCACCAAGGCCCTCTGCTAGCTCTGGCTCAATTTCTCCCTCCACGTTCCTGTTCCTAATCAGGTACTTCTATGCCTTTTCCCATCCCCTTTATCAGAAAAAAAAGAATTATATCAACTGAAGTAATGCCTCCTTCCTACTGTCTGTCTTCAAAAGGGGTACCATAGTAAGTATGGTAGATTCCTCCTTTTACACCATGAGTCTTCTTGGCAGCCCGTTCCCCAGCAGTAAACCCCAAGACTCTCACCAACTGAAGAAAAACATCTGGAGAAAGCAATTTAAAGCAATACCCATGATATTAGTATGGTCTTAGTTTAAAAATTCTCAATTCTTCAATTATAAAATAAGTTGACAGCAAAAATAATCATAGCAAGAAAGGCTACTGCAAAGTGAATGTAGCAAATAAGAAATAATGTAGACTCAGAGATGGCAAACTTTCAGATAAGCAGATGGTACTAGACTTCTCTGCACGGGAAACCCTTGACAGGTCCTACAGCACTCTAAGGAAGTGACTACCCTCAGACAGATGTTCTGTTGACAAAACCACATTTCCATAATGCTATTTTTCTCATCTAGCCATTGCTTTAAATATCCTATCAGGAGTTCACATGTACTGCTCAGATTTATCTTCCTCCTCCACCATACAGTAAATTGATACCATGTATCAGTGCAGTTAAAATAAGAATAGCAGTTAACATGCATGGCACCATAAACCATATGACAAAGAGCTTGAAGAGGAAGAGGAGGGGGAAAATCCTGAGATCTACCATATGACACTGATAAGAGCTCTTCATTACAGGTGAACAATACTACCAGGGTGTCCAGCTTAGTCCAAACAGGTCTACAGCAATTGCTCTTGACATGCTCCTCACATCACCAAGAGCAGTTATGCACAACCCTCCTGGCCAGTACAGTATCAGCACTATCAGTTAGCCTCTTTGTGCCATAGGAGCAGCCCTTGATTTGTCTGAAAGACACAGATCAGCTCCTTACACTGAAGGATTACATGAGTCATCAGCTTATAGCGGAGTCCTCCTTCACAGAAACTGGAAGAATTATGGGGCAACAACAGGAAAAAAAAAAAATATTAATTTGATCTCAGTCTCAGAATATCAATAGCTTTCAGAAGTTTTTTTGTGACATGTTGTGAGAAAAAGCCAGACAAGGACAGGACCTGCAGGCGATGTTGTGTTGTTAAACATAGTCCTTCATTCTTTTGGGGGCAAAACCCAAACATACATAGCATTTGCACTGTGATTCAAAAGTATTTCATATAAGAGGTCAGACTGCCGTGTGGATATTGTTTTAACAGTAATATTGGATTAATTAAAATAGAAATACAAGTTCTTCTCCAATACAGCACCTGCTGGGACTAGTTAGGAGAGAACAGCAAAGCTTTATACCCTCTCTACTTGGTAAATCAGCCAAAACAGTAACTAAAGATAGAGCAACAAAGTACCTGGAAATCATGACATACAGTCTAACCTGCACTGCTCCACAGAGCAAAACTCTCATTACTCCCAAAGTTCTTTAATCCTGTCAGTAAAGCAGAGGATGAAAGATAACTGTGTGACAACTTATTTAGCCTTCCAAGTGCTTTCAGTAAGTTTCCACATTAAAATAATCTACCTAGCTAATAAACTACACAATTTTGATCCAATATACAAGTAATTGGGAGTTGGGTTCTCTTTCCTGTTAAAAAAGGCCTGAAAAGCAACACTTCCAGTGGGATCAGTAAGTCTTTACCTCCCAAAAAAAAAACCAATACAAAACAATGCAAGGCTCACACCTCTGTACATTTATTAATATAGAAAGTGGGGTTTTGCACATCAGAAGAGAATACAGTCCCCACCACAGAAAGGCTGAGGGGAGAAGGGAGCTCTGGAGGTCATCTGGTTCAATCGCTCTGCTCAAACAGGGCCACTTAAAGCCACCTGCCCAGGAGCATGACCAGACAACTTCTGAGAACATAGGTATCATTAGCATAAATTATGCAGTGGAGTTTCCTCATATGTGCATAACTGGAGAGCATGAGTGACAAGCCTCACCCTGAAAAAGACACCTTCCCAATTTCTATGTCTTCCCAAGTGAGTAAACAGTATTTTTGACAGTCAGCTAGGTTAGCAAAATCCAGCATGTAGACTAAGGAATGACTGACCCATATACAAGGTAAGTATGTTAGCATCACAATGGTAAATACAACGTAACACAAAAAGATGTATAAAAGGAAATTGTGATGTGTAAACTATTCTTACACATTATAGCTAAGTCAGCTAAAGATGACATTGGCATTCCTTGGGAAATGGTAAGCAGATCTGTGTTCATATACATCTGCAATAAAAATAGTGTCAGGATACAAGAACTGAAACAAAATACACCGTATGAGCAATGTTTCTGTAGTATATACATCTAGAACTCTAGTATAGCAGTCCATCTAGTATATACATCTAGAACTATGATGGATGTTTTTCATAATCCTATGATAAAATTAACTTATTAAAGCAATGAAATGCTGATTAACAGCTATCACTGCTATTTCTAGTATTAATTAAATACTTTAATATTAAAATATTTTACAGACTACATGTACAGGCTTTAGATGTATGCAACAACATACAGACTGGACACAGACTACCCTTGATACAACCAAGACAGAAAATACACAGAAGTACTGAACATGAATCTAAACCAACAAACAGCTGGGAATGTCTCAGCAATTTGATCTTTGAATTGTCTTCATCAATAGAATCTCAGACTTTTCAGATAGCTTTATAAACAGTGCATAGTACACACTGTGTTATCTCCCTCTGTTAATCTGCATAATACAATTGCCTACATATTCAGCATATCAAATTTCTTCCTTCTTTGCCACTGCAGTAGTAGACTTTCTAAATTCCCAGTAACAAACTGCAGCTCATGGACAACTGCAGTCATGTTTGACTTCTCTAAGATTAAATTCAAACGTTTCATTAGCTCAAATGACTATGTCAGCTTCCTTACCTCTTTCACGAAAGAGATCATTTCTCTAACAACTATATTATCTGTAAAATAACAGTACATAATTAAGAAATAGGTGACTCAAACAGCCCAACATTGTTGCCTAATGGAATCTCTGGAACTAGAAAACAACCCACAACTCTTCACTGGCTGTAGGCAACAAAGTCATGTTTATTTTGAGAAGTTCAGACCAAATAATTTCAAACATATTGGTCCAGAGTAAACAAGCATGCAGTGCCATGATCACCAAACCAAGAGATTTAACTCTTTATGACCCAAAGTCTAGTGTGAGCTTGGGCTCAGCTCCACCAAAACCAACCTGTTACATTAAGAGATGACACTCTTATAGCTCTAAGCCACAAAAGGCAAGAGTGAAATTGCTGAGACATTAACTTCATTCAAGAGAAAAATACTGACTCAAAAAGGCATAAAATCTGAGAAAAAAAGTAGAGTTGGAATATGTTGACTCAGCAAGATCAAGAATAAACCCACAATAAGAATCAAAAGGAGGCTGATATTTTCGTACCTTACACCTTCCAGGCCAGCAGGGACTCATCAAGCTGGTAAGCACATTAATCCTCAGTAAAGAGCCTAACTGGCCAGGCTCTCTGCAGGAGCCAGCAAATAATTGCTGTTTATCTCTTGCTTGAAGAACCTGTGTATGCTAGAAGATGCCAAATACACACTTTGTAGAGAAAGACTCTATTTCTGAAAATTAATACTGCGACAAAAGGTTGTATCCTAGCAGCCACTGTCACACATGGAAGTTAATATTAACTGGAAGTTCGTTCCAACACTAAAGATGCCACAAATTCAAACACTCAGACTAGGGAATTGAGGCTTATTCCTTCCCTTATAAACATTAGGTCACCTTCCGTCATTATCATTTTGGATTCCAGAAAGAAGGGATGGGACAAAAAAAATAAAGAACACAAAGCATGGTATTTAAGATGGCCATCAAAGCCTAACATAGTTTCCCTTCTTGAAGATTTCTTAAGTTTTATGGAGGTTTTTATTTACTCTTGTGTCTCAGAGGTTGAAGTTCAGTCATTCTTAAAGGGTTAAAAGAAGATGAGGCAGTATTAGCCACTTGTCACCACAACATGTTTTAGGACCACACCTAGTCTTTGTGGAAGAAAGGTTGGGGGGCAAAGGCTAGCTGTGATCTGAAAACCAGTATTGCATAAAGGAACAGAAGTAAAAGTTCTGGGTTACACTTTCATTCAACTACTCCTGTCCTTTCCTCCCCTCCCAGCTTTCCCATCTCCACATTGCAAAGAAGATGGTGATGCCCTTTTAGATGCCTTTTCACTGCACAACCATTAGATACCACTTGCTGCCTTCACAGCTCTGCTTTAACTGCTGAGCGCTGAACTGAGAACAGTAAATTGCTAAAAATAAGTAACTGATTCTATAAAAAGGATAGAGCAGAAACTGAAAATAAACTATAAAACAAAAAACTGTCTGCCGCAAATGCTTTTGAACAGTTTGATGTAAATATAAGGCTTTCTAAATCTCAAAAGGTATTCTATTTTAAGTATTATTGAACCAACCTGAAAGCTGCTGAGGCAACGTTATGTGTGACGCAGTTTATGGCACTTTTTCAAGGCAGCTTAGAAGAACTCTGCTTACAGTCTGAACTGTAAGGCTCCAGATTTTTTTCTTATTAACAGATGTCAGACAGAAAAATGAATTTCTTAAGTATAAAATTTACAGAATACTTATGTATTTATGCTTCCACTATTTTTTAGTTATTAGAACACTAGACTTACTTTTTTTTCTAAAAATTCCATACTATGAACCATGAAGGTTCAAAATAAACTTGCTAGGGACCCAAACAACAGCAAGTAATTACAAATTGTATACATCACTGGAATTCAGGTTGGTCGTTGGTTTACTTGTTACTGTATGAAGGGAAGCTCCATAGATATTTCCTTGAGCTTTTTTTCCTTTTAAGCTCAAAAGGCACTTTAAATTTTCCTAGTATCACCATGTTATAGAGTGCAAAAAAATTTAATACAATTACATACCTTAGAAGACTAAATTGCAGTCTTGTGCTGGGGATTGATCAGGTGACTTTTATCAATATGTGAACCTCCCAGACCAACTAAAGGTGGCATTTTCTTTGTGGTGCCTTAAGTTTCTCCTGCAAGTGTTCCTGCAGGTTACATTACCACTTGAAACGTCACATATTTCATTGAGCATAACGATTCAGGCACCTTGCCAAATTGACATGAATATGTCAAGCCTCATTTTTCTTTGTAATAGCAGCAGACTGGATGATCTAGTCCCACTGTAGTATAACAGCCAGATGAGAAAATTATGTCTAAACAGAGGACAGGGGGTGTCAAGCAAACAACTACGCATAACTGCAAGAGCATATCCATCTGAATAAAATTAGTGCTCGAGTGATTTATAGAAAACAAAATAAACACATCAAGACTACAGATGCATAAAAAGCAGAGCAAACTAAGGACCTGGGGTTCACATGTAGTGTTAACAGCACAATCTCAAAAATTCTGTTGTTTCAGAAACACACAAAAGAACAAAGTCACCACTACGCATTTGAGTCAAACTGTTCCCACCACCCACCCTGGCCAGCAAGCAGCTATCAAGTGCCACAATGCCAATACGGGACTGGGTAAAAGCTAGCCAGAAAGATTCCAGGTTCTCTTCCATCACTGTTTCCTTGTTGTTGTTTTTCACATCAAGTAATACCAAGAATGATGGAGTGATTTTTTGTTGTTGTTTGGTTTTTGGTAGGATTTTTTGGTGGGTTTTGGTGTTGTTTTTAGAAAACAGCTTCCTTTGGTTACCAATACAGCTTTGAATGATTCCCAATCATTCTGGTCACCAATATCACCACAAGAAACAGATGAAGCAAGTTCCTAATAGAAGTTACATATAAAAACTTCCAGTAGAATGTCACCTCATTAGTCCTTTGTTTTAAAGTTTCATGCGCAAGCATTGAAATGGTAGCAGTGACAACTGATTATCCACTTCACTGAGCGGTTTATAGATAACATAATAGAGATACTTGGTATTCTTCCATAGGTATCAGTCCCTCAGCAAGAGAAAGTTCCCAGACAACATAAAACTAAAAAAGTAATTTCTCAGTTATCAGGGTGATAGTTACTGCAGTGTCATTAAGTTCCCTTCCATCATCTGAGATGTGAATTAGTAAATCATTTCACATAGAAATAGGCATAACATTCATACTCTATGAACTTTTCAGCGTACTGATCTGGACAAACTTAACAAGCCTAGCAGTTAGTAGATCTAACTTGACTGTTTTGAAGTACCTAAATCAATATTTTTAACAGTCAAGAGTAACAGCAATCAGATAAAATAAGATCTAGTGATAAAACCGAAGTTTTAAAATTGCTTAATTCTTAGCACTATTTCTCATTTGTTTTGATTTTTCCTATTTACTGGGAAATAGCCATTTCACAGACTCATTAATATTTTAGTTGCCATATATTCCACTGTCTCTCGAAAGTAGAGAAAGTAAAAATTTTAATTCCTTGAATAGCCTTTATAACATCAGAATTCTATAATGCAGAAGAACTCACTTATCCCTCTGCAGTATTTTCTTCTCCAGAACACTGTGCATTGCAATTCAAAACTCAATACATGTATCGCTTAATAATTTGGAGAACACTTTCCACTCAAATAGAAGCCAACGACATCAGAACAGATGCCTTTAAGAAACTAAGGATGTGTTATTATAGCACTGGGAAAACAGACACATCATCTGCAATTAAGTTTAGAATTAAACAGTCTTCAGTGTTTCCAAGACAAAACTGATTGACAAGAGATTCAAAAGGTCACAAGAAACACAGTTCTTAGTCAAACTAGTTCACACTATTGTTTTTTCAGGACTGAATTCTATTTTTCCTTTGGGGAAAAAAAAAAAGGCAGGGGGAGGGGAGAATATTCCATCTTGTCCAGGAAAATAACTTCCGTCTTCCTTAAGAAGCATCTTTTGCACAGATTTTTGCCATCTCAAACAAAGCCAGAGAGTGACGGGTGTTCTTTCAAGTTTTGTTTTTAAAGCAGAGAGTAAATTTTATCTTATAGAAGTAATAAAAACAAGCAGGAAGTTTGCAGTCCAGAAAGTCAGCTCTGGATTATGATTTTAAAATATACTACAGAAAGAATGCAAGTATTCTGGAGCAGAAACAGATTCTCTAACTTGCATAGGGAAAATAGTAAATAGCACTCAAAACACAAAATATTAAAAGGTAGCAGCACATCCAGAAACATCTGCTGAGAAAACAGCACATGCTCTAAGTTATTTTTACTGGCCAACCTAAACCAAACCTAAACCACAAATACAACCCAGTGTATTCAAGCACAAGTTTACTTATCCAGCAGGATATCCAGAGCAAGAACACGGTAGATGTGATCTTCCCCTTCCCATTGAAGGATTTAAGGTATATGCCACTCAGACAAGACGGTTTTTGTACCCTTTGTGAGCATATTCAGTTTGATCCAATAAAAAGTAAACCGGATTAGTTTGATTTACCACTGATGATCACCTGCCTGTAAGTGGCTCAACTGTACTCTTCAGCAGTTAAAACCCTTCATCAGTTCCCGGAGAAAAATGATAACAAATTACTGAGATGGCGAAACTACTTATGCAGCTTGTCTGTGCAAACTTCAAATGCCTTGCTAGCCTACAAACCTCAGCTGAGGTGAACGCCATTCTGCAGAAGTCTTTCAAGTTGTGACCAGCACACATTATATGTGAAAATTGACATTCTGAATGCTGGTGTTAATAGACACAAAGTAATCTCATTTAAGAGCTCTTAAATCTTTACACAGCAAGAAAATACTTTCATCACATGCACTCCCTCAAAGCTTTAAGTTTGCTTATGCCACACTGATCAGATTATGTAACGTAAAGCCAAATGAAAACCTCAGACTTGCTCTCTCAAATAGAATAATAGAAAATAGCTACCTGTCCATTGTAAACCTGAAAGGCAGCACTACGGCAAGGAGTTAGGGAAGCGTTTACAAAATCCTCTGGTGGCTTAAGAGGTGAATTAACAAGTAAGAAAGCACGTAAAACATTAATGAAATTAATGCTGAACACCATATGCAAGGTAACCCAGTTCATGGGTTTGCATCGTAAGAGTTTTTTTTTTAATAAAGGCAGCAAGACAGCATAATAAATATGATTCATAAATAAATCCTGTAAGGAGCAGAACTAACGTAGCCCCGTATTTCATTTATCAGTGGCCTTTAGCTTTCTGTCCCAATGTTTCCTACCATCTTTGTAATGCACTCCATTGCTATCAGCATCCCATAAAACCCAGCTCTTTTCTGCCACAGTGTTCATTTCCAGCCACACATCTCCATCGATCACTGAAGAGCAGAGGACACTGCTGTGGCTGGTTCAGAGTTACACTTATGCAGATCAACTAGCAACAGACCTGTGATTCTTCCTTCAGCGTTACCCCTAATTCAGGTCTTTCTCTTTTACCCAGCACTGAGATATGCACAAGTTACGGAAACATCCTTATTTTGACAGGTCACTCTTTGCTGCTGATAGATGTTACAGGGGAAAAAGAGGGAACAGAGAACAGACCAAGGTCAGTGAGCACTACAGGTGAGCATATGGCACAGCCACGTAAACTTTGCTAAGGAGACAAGGCTAAAGATATCTTTTAAAATCAGCCTCTAGCTTAGAAAAGAAGATTAATAAATAACCTATAACATATCATCTTTTTTTTTTTTTAATTTTATAAACACCAGTGTACCTGGTCAAGTACTCAAAAAAAAGAATGAAAATTACCATGGAAAATTACCTCCCTTGTTTTTTGAAATCTTCAAATACTAAATAATACAAATAATATGGAACCTACAGATCTTCCTTGTAGTGTATGAAGCTACATAATTTGCCATGTACAGTACACTAGATCAGACAACAATATAAAGAAAAAAGGAATCAAAAGCCTATGAATTTTATGAGCAAGAATTTAGCAGCTGTCAATGCTTTTCCCTAATATTCCCCCTGCCCCGCCCTGACTAAGTGTATTCGCTCTCAACCTAATAAGGTCATAAAGTAAAATCTATTTGTTGAACTTGAAGACAAATACTAGAAGTCATATTGATCAAACAAGAGGTAAATACACTGTAAAAGCAGGTACTTTGGAAAAGAACATTTAGAGCCCTCAGACTTTATTTCAAGGTTTGGGGCAGCAGGTGAAAGGTACTTATTTATCTCCTTTCCCAGCCTATCTTGTTAGCCTATTGAACATCCCCCTGCAAACAGTTTCCTAAAATCCAGAGTTCTGTTGCAAGTTAAGTGATAATCTAGTTACCGAATTTAGACAGATGATAGCACTCACTTGAGCCTACAACTCCAAATGAAGGGGAAAAGAACAAATCCCACAAGCTGTATCTGAAACATGCCCTCAAGATCCCACTTTGTTAGCAGGAATGACTACCGTGAGAAACAGCTGCCTACCCATCAGACCAGACCTTACTTACCACTGAGAGCTGCAATAATGAAAGTGCAGGATGGTGGAATAAAAGCACTGACCATGTTCTGGACTTTATGGGCTTCTTAGGGAATGACATAAGAAGAGAAGAAAGGCATTAGAAAATTATTCCTCCTTGCTCATATTCAGTCTCAGTTCAATATTTATGAAAACACGTACACGTACAATGTACAATGTCACCAAGCTTGTAATTAATTTTACATACATTTGTTGTAAGGAAGCTAAAACCCCTAACTCAGAAATAGCTGAGTAGGATCAAAATGTCTGTATTTACTACAGAAAATTGAGGGGATTAGAAGATGGGAGAACTCTTACAGTGCAATATGCTCACAACAAGCCATAGTTGCTTACTATTGCCTACACAGCTACCACCATCGAGCAACTCACATTTATGCTGAAGTTCTTTTGAGATTTTAATCTACAAAACTCCCAATGAAGCAAAGTGCTACTGCCTCCCACCCACTCACTGGCCTGAATCCAGCCAGCAGACATTCTGCAGTTTTCCCACGCCTGATTGTTTCCCAGCATGTAGACAAAGTGTAGATCATGCAGAAAACCAACAAGTTAAAACTTTCATCCTTTCCAGTTAAAAAAAAAAAAAAAAAGAACTGAAAAACACCAGCTCTTGACTCCATAATACAGGAAATACTTTGACAAACTGGAATACAGCAAGATAACTTGAAGAAAGCAACACTCTACATATGATGTAGGCTGTTCAGCAGATGGGGGGAGAGGGGGAAGGACATCTAGACAGATGGTCTAGAATTTGCATTTTGTAATTCAAAGATGAAAGCTTTTCTCAGCCTGCAACATAATGTGCTAATTTCAGCAGGGCCTCAGAAATAATACAAGAGGGTACCTCTCCCGGTATAACTTCAGGAGAAATTCAAATTGAGTTTAAGGGACTCCAGAAGAAATCAACAGAAATCAAATGCCCATAAATCTTCAAGTACTAGCATCAATTCTCAAGCCTCTTCTCAAAACAGAGTCCAGAATAGAGAATGATACATGGCTACTAAAAACAACTGAGAAAGGTCTCCAGATACAAGATGGGCAGTGCTCTTGCAACAGCTTCAACAGCTGAAGTCTGACACCAAACAGTTACAACTTCTCTGCCCTAAAGGTGTTTCTGAACCCCAACTTGGAACATACTACTCGTGCCCTCTTCAGCTCCGTAGATGTCACCATGAGGACCTCCCTCTCCTGTGTGTTGTACCTTAAAAACTCCTTGCTTCTAGATCAACCACCTCATCTTAAACTCAGTGTCCACATTTCAGAGGGACTGGGGAGTCTACTCTGAAGACTGGCTCAATTTCATGCAACAAAAAATTGGAAAGAGTAGGAGTTGGGGCCCAAACACTACAATGGCTCCTGATTTTTCAGAGGGAAAAAAAACAGGTTCTCTGAATCTCAACAGCAAATAATCTTAATTACACTAATGAGCTGTGCCTCAAGTAAAGGTAGGAAAAGAAGAGCAAAGAGTTTTATGCACTTTTATACTTGATGGCATTGCAAAGGATGACAGGAGACACTGATCCTACTGAGAAATAGAGGTTAAATTATCTCCTATGCCCACTTCTATTATGGCTAATTAAGTCATATAGACCAGAGAAGATGAAGGCATTCAAAAGAAGCACATTAAGCCTTTCATCTTAAAAAAAAAAAAAAATACAGGATTTTAAAAAAGAAATTAAGACTGAAAGCTCTTCAGAATCATTTTTGTTACTTTCACCTCCTGAGAGTAGAGACAGCAGCTGCTACTGCCATAGAGACAACCCTATATTGAGCAACTGAAGAAAGAGCACTTTTAGACTATTGCCATGCAGGTGCTGACCCACAACTGGTCATACTGGACTGCTGAGCTTGTATTTTTGCATAACACAGAAGCCTATATTCCTTAGCTTCGCAGAAACAAAGCCAAAGGCATGTTTTACACTAATCTATACCTACTCACACACGGAGGCCAAGGCAGTTGAGGTGGTCAGCTGTACTAGCAGCACTTGCTATCAAGCTGACTGCATGAGGGTTGGTGGGTTTTTTAAGCATAGCTAGGAATTATGACTTGAAGTACTACACGAGAATTTAGCTGAAGATACAACTCTATAAATTCAGAAGGACTGAGTTGTTGGCACAACAGTAGTTTAAGTGCTGTTACAAAGTGGCTTTGTGTCTTTGAGCTCATAAAATTACATTACTTGTTGCCTCTAAGATTAATGTACTTCTACCACAGAAATGATCTCAACTTTTGTCAAGTAACATAAAGAGCAGCTGCTTGACACATCATTAAAGAAACAAGCCTGCTCAATTTTCATATTACAGATAATCTTATTTTAAAAAATAATCTGGTAAATCAAGATTATAAAGTGTTTGCATTCTCACTCATTTACCCTAGATGCCAAGAAACCATAAGAATGTTTTGGTTTGGTTCCAAAGGTATCTTTCAGTCCTGGTACTGAAGAGTAACATAACTAAGATAGCTGGAAAGTAATTGGGTAGCAAGAAACACCTTAAGCGTTTTTGTGTTGCAGGCAAGATGCAGAAGTTTGGGAGACGTGACAGTTATCTAAAACTGCGTTAGAAATTTTGAGTGATGCACCAAAATATGTCTGCAAAACCATGCTGCTGTCATTCCACAATCTCTGCAATATCTTGGAGAGAAATTCATCTTTGGGAAATGCAATCAATTTTTTAAAAGCATATGTATGCACCTATCTTCACAAGTCCTGGACTAGTCTTTCCCACTCTTCCTCCTCCCAAAGGCAAAATTTTGTGGTACACCTTTCCGACAGCACTAATCCACTCCCCATGCAGTACTCCGCATGCTCACACAAAGAGATTTCCCACGAAATGAACAGCTAAAAATGAGAATTAACTTGCACTGCAGCCCATCCATTTCCCAAAATATGTACTGCAGTTTTGTTCCAGATTTTAACCACCTCCTTTACAAGAAAGCTGGTTTTTTTCTTGCAAGGACACTGTAATTCTTCAGCAAATACTTAAGACCATCAGAAAGGGAGGGGAGTTCCCCCCCCAGCTTTTTCTGCCTGGAAAGGGAGAAGGGAATCATAGAAACACAGAGTGGTAGGGGTTGGAATGGACCTCTGCAGATCGTATCATCCAACCCCCCCTGCTAGAGCAGGATCCTAGAGTGGAACTCTTGACAGCAACTCTTGAACCTGAGTTGCTTCTCCCTTACCCCCCCCTCCCTGCAGTGGTTATGTGAAAAACAAGCGGCAGAGCGGTTGGAGGGTGTGGATTGGTAAGTCCAGCAGCATGTCCAGCGGTGGTGGGAACCACAAAGCCATTCACAGGGCTCCAATGCACCCTGGAGGAGGCGGTAGTAAAAAAAAAACAAGTTAATGGAAGATGTGAAGTTAATGTCACCAAAGGGTAACCACTGCAACAATGGTAACAAAAACAGTCAAGAACATCAAGGTGACCTAGGGGAAGAGGTGGGAAAGCAATGTGAGGAATATAGAGAAGGTCCAGTGACAACCAGTATTTGTACATCCAACATTAAAGCATGGCTGCATGATGACCATCTACCTACATCACTACTATATTTTGCTAGAAGGTATCCTCCAATAACCTACAAAGCTTGAGATTTCAGGGATAGAGGGAAACAAGCATAAAAATATTATAGCCTATATAACAAGGGAGCAGCATAATAATACGTGGGGTTTCTCATTTGAGAAGATGTCAAAACTAGCATTCATAGAAGAAACACTGTCTTTTAGGCCCTAAATCAACACACCTGTCACATCATGATCAAGTGTATACTTCATACGAATGACCTTTGATCTGATTTCTTCTGAAGCTCCACAATTCTTGGAAATACAGTTTGTCAATCCACCAGCCCACTTCACACTTCAGAGCGCACTCTCCTTTGTATTACCAGTAGCTTAATTTATCTTGATCTTTTGCACCATAACTTCTCAGCGCCATTCAAACAACACTGCATATAGAGTAGCTAACACTTGGCTTTGCTCCTCGATAGTAAGCTAAACAAAGTTTTCCATACCAAACTCAGACAACGATCTAGAATTCACTAGTGAAGACCCTGTGCTTTCTCAAAATACTGTCAATGTCCCAGCAATTCAGGAGCTGAAACTCAGCAATGAAAAGGGCAACAGGCACTTTCCTTTATGGAAAAGGGTAACCACATCAGCTCCAAATAGCCTGTTGATAAGACTATGTGGTAATCATCCAAAAGAAGTTGCTCCAAAAGTAAATCACAGGACATGTTGTAGTAGTCACAAAGTATCTTATAAGCAGGAAGGCTTTTTGAGTAGTTAAGACATGCTTGGAGTAATTGAACGGTTTGCAGGGCTAAAACAACAGAAATAATATCTATTTTTGCTCAAATAATACTCAAAAGGGAGCCATAAAAGTGTACATGACAGGGACAACTTGGCGGGGGGCTGGTACACATATTCATAGCTTATGGAGGAACTACAGGAGAGTTAACCAATGACGACAGGATAAACACTTCATTTAAGAATAGATCCCAAACAAAACACATTTAGCTCTGACACTATGTCCCCATGTAGCTCAGTCATAAGTTACTGCTTATCTGGATGACAGGAAAAAATGGTACACGCTTCATTACTAAAGCTGTAGCCTCAATAATTACACTTAAAGAGGAAACCTGAAAAGGACCCACATAAGCAGGTTAATGAAAAGCATCACTCCAGAACAATCAGTACCAACAAACTCCTTTTTCTACAGCCCATCTACTGGGCAACACAAGGTACAACAGTCACAGCTGGAGTTTTGAAAATTCTGAACTCTTTTTGTTTCACTTGTCTTCTATTTTAGAACCTGATTTTGACTGCATGTACCACAGTGACTGGGGAAACTAAGAAATAAGATCACACACACAAAAAAGGTAGTGAAAGATGAGAACTTTAAAGGTATATTAGAGAGTGTCTAAACCTACATTCTGAGCAACATTTAACTGTACCAGCAATTAATATCACAGACAAAAGAAGCCCTTGTTAAATATTAAGCATCCATGCTCACGATAAGTGCCCCAAGACATCAAACAGCAAAGATGCCTATGGGAAAATACTATTCAGGTAGTCTTTACAACTCATAACATAAGAATAAGAAAAGGCAATCATACCCTCTCCTTTTAATCTAGCACAAATAACCCTTAAATAACACTAATAGCTTGTTAATAGGATATATCTTAAACTGTTCTCAAAGGAACATTATCAGTATAAGTAATCTTTCTTAAAATTTCACTATATTACTAATTTCAGTAGGGAAGAGCATATATTTTGTCACCCATCATCATCCCATTTCACACATCTTTGACAGCGGAGAGAGATCAGTCAGCTTCACTATGATCCAGGCACTGGGGTAGGATTTAAGCAATTGAAGTACTTTAGAAGCAAACATACTATATAATCCTCACTTCAGTTTTTTAATCTCAGTTTTGAAGGCTTAACTTCCCACAACCCAGTCTTGAACACTTAGAGGCTTGCACTGTACAAAGCTTTAGATGGCCCCAAAAAGCTATCAACAGCATGATGTTTACCCTTGTTACTCTTAACAACTATTTTATCTCTAATTTCTTTACCCTGGCAAACACAGTTAAGGAAACTTAGCCACAGGCACCTCCAACTGTTTGAAGTAACATCATAAGAAGTGATTTTAAGGGCCAGAAAAGGCGATCATACCATCTACCCTTGTTCCAGGCTGACGGCCCCTGGGTCACAGCATGAAGCCTTGGTCAGACGAAAGTTATTGCTACACAACTGAGCAATAAGCAGCTGTTTTGGGTAAGCACATAAAAGCTACAGGAAGGATGCAGCAGCTTTTCAGTCGGTTATACTGTCTCCACAACTGCCATAACTGGAATGTTACTTTCTATCCACGACTGATGCAAGGAATAGGTGAAGGTGAGACAACAAATCAGTCCCTGGAGGAGCTCCTATTTATCCTCCCAGCCCTCGATAACTAGAAGTCTAAATTCACCCTGGAAAAGAAAACATGGAGCCACATACGTATAGCAGCTAGGGGACGTAGGGCTAGCGCTCAGAAGTTGACACACGTCGGGAAGACCTGCGGATGCCGGGGAGCGACAGCCCTACGGGCAGAGCCTGTTTTAACCCATCTCCCTTCCAGCCGGTCCCGCTCCCACGGGGACCCGATGCCGACAAGCGCCGCTGCCTCCCCGGCGAGGAGGGCACCTACCTGTGCCGGTGCTCGTCGTGCCCTTGCCCGTGGATGAGGAAGCCGCCGAGGTTCTTGTCTCCTTTGCTGGTGTCCACGTGAGGAATGAGCACATCCTCCAAGCCCAGGTCAAAGCGCTTGTGCTTCGAGGAGTCGGGGAGGAAGAAGAACGCCCCGAAGCACAGGGTGATGAAGGCACTAAGAATAAGGAGCAGGATAAATTTCTCGGAGAGTCTCAAGGTAGCCCTGTGGTGGGGGAAGGCGGAGGCCCCCAGGTTCAGGGGGGGCAGCCTCCGCCCGGAGAGCGGCAGCAGGGCGGGAGTGGTCATCCTTCCGCTAGCGACCACCCCGCGGGGCACGGCTCAGCCCCGACGGGGGGCGGCCCTGGAGCCGCGGGCCCGGCTCGGCTCCA
>VZZY01004359.1:45992-57310 GCA_013400335.1 Eurystomus gularis
GCCGGCTCGTTCCCCTCAGCGGTGGAGGCCTTGCTGAGGCCTCCCCGGCGGCTCCGCGTTGCCCCCTGCGGGAAGCAGCGCCAGCGGAGGGCGGCAGGCCGCGTAGCAAAACCCGGGGGGGTTTTTGGCGCGCATGGCGCAGACCCGGCTGAGCACGGGGCCGCCGAATCGTCCTGGGGACCTCGTAGTTGAGGGCCCGGTGGAGGCGTCGCAGGTGCCTCTGGCACGACAGACAGCCCGAGGGAGCCGCGCCGAGCGCCGGTGCGAGCACACGTGAGCTCTGCCGGCTCCCCACGAAGGCATCGGGCCGTGTCCTCCGGTGGGGCCGTTGCAGTTTCTCGCAGGGCACCGGCCTGGCCGGCAGGGCTCGCTGCCCGGAGCAGCTCTCCCGGGACAGCCGAGGGCTGCGCATCCACCAGAAGCTGTGCCAGGCTTGAGCTGTCTGAGCCATCCAGCTCCCCGGTTCAGACCTGGGGGAACGTTACGACGGCAGAAGTGCTAGGAGGAGGGATGTAGATGAAGTGACAGGCAGGAAAGGTGTCTGAGTTACCCTATACAAATACTAAACATGACGGTTTTGCCCTGGTCGGTGGTGGTTCGCTGCCTGCACACATGCACAAGGCGTAATGTGCCTGTCCATAACGGGTTTCATGCAAAAGCAAAAGGAAAGGTCAAGTAAAGGCCCGGGCAAGGTAGCTTTAGGAATCCAACGCAGAGGAGTTAACAAGTCTAAGTTTGGGAGACAAGTTACACATGCAGCTCTTCTCCAAGTAGGATGTTTTTCACTGTCTAAAGATTTAGTAAGATCACTGGAGCCTTGAGTACTCCCAGATTATGGAGAGCAGAGCGTGTCTAACAAACTTGGCAGATGAGGCTGAATCCCAGCCAAGGAAACATAAAGGCAGGGGAGAGAGGACAAGTCAGTTCTGCCTGCAAGTGAAGTTAGCTGGGCTGGAGAGGACTTCCGAGGTGGGAAGCAGCATCCCCAAGGTGTGGTAGGGCCAATAGGATGAGAACTGAAGTGGCAGGGAGCAGCTCACTGCAGGGAACCCCCCAGCTGAGCTCCAAAACAGTGAGGAATCCAGTCTACAGGTGTAAATACACAGAGAAAGCCAGAGACAGAGATTTGAGGGTTGTGTCCTGTAGGCAGACAGAGCAGGCACAGAGCAAAGAGTGGCTTCCACTGCCACTAATGCTGCCAGTGCCCATGAGTTGAGTGGGGTGCCCTCGGCCCCAGCCACAGCAGCTGCTGGTATCTTAGCAGAGCAGGTTTGACAACACTAATACCAGGCATTTAGGTCTTATACTTTGCTTTCAATGTTTTGAATCTTCAGGGAATTATGCCGGCCTGTGGAAAAAAAAGTCCCAAGTCCAGCAGGACATGCTGAATTAACTAAGGTTAATGCTCAGCTTCTGGTCTGAGTGTGGTGTACTATGGAAATCAAGCCCTCAGGAGAGGTTAATTTGGGAGGATTCCAGGGAAGGAAAGCAGCTGAGCTAATAAAAACCTCTGATAAACCAGTGAAGTGGCACAGGTGTGGGTGGGTCACAAAAATCCAGATTAATAAACACGTAGGGTCAATCAGGTTATCTGAAGCTAACTGATCATGGTGAAGGAGACCATCTTCTTCTACATGATCATCTGCTCTGATCACTCCTTGTATCCTCACATCCAAGCTATGAGTTGCACGTTGGTGGATCTTTCTGCATAACATATCACAGATAATGACCTTTCCCATCTGTCTAGCCAGCCAAACTCTTCCAGCAACTTACATTTTTAATTCCTCTTCTCTGTTTATTACAAAGAGGACCCACAACAGTGCCACGCAGCAGAGAGCTGGACCTTGCTCACTAATCTTGCACTAGTAAAAAACAGAATAAAGTGAGAAACTCTGCCATCAGGTGATAAAAACCAAAGAGCCTGTGTGGGACAGAGATAGCAAAGAGAGGCCATATACAAAAAAGAGCTGCGGTATCAATGATACTACAACGCACTCCAACCAGTACAGCAACTAAACCTAACATTTTGTGTTGTTACTACAGGATCAACAGGCTTCAACTGGTCTGTTGGACATTTCGGCTGTCTTCTGGTTTTGATTTGGTAAAGTCAAGTATCTTCAAATATGTTCAAGTCTTCACTTGTTAAATTGCTTTCACACACAGTCTGGAAAAAAAAAAGATCAGTCCATGAAGACTTTTGTTCTTCAGTCTTTTTGCCCTTTGCTTCACTCTGCCAACTGCTAGTTTTTCTTTTGCTTTAAAAGACTGAGCAGAAGCTTCCAATTTCTTATTATAATGTTTCTTAATGTTTAGCTCATTGCAAGGAAGTGACATTTTTGTAGATTTTGTAGTTTATGATGACCTTTCCAAATTCTAAAGCTTCTGTGTCTAAACCATGATGAAGTTTTGTATTTCTGCAATTTTGTGCTTGTTTTGACTTCCCTACTCTTTACCAAAGTCTAAGAGTAATTTTTCATCCTTTGGTTCTGTCATACTGGGTAATATGCATATCCCTGTAAGTCTGCCAGTGATTTTCCACGCTGCAGTGGTGTTGCTCTGTAGCTGAACAACATTAAATATAGAACTGTATTGAATTAGTTGTTTCTGTGAGCCAGTGCTACACTATATAGATTCTGCATCTATTGGTGTTTTATCAGAGATGCCCAGAACATTCTCAGAAGTGTCTTGCACTGAAACCTAAAGATTTTTACCAGAACCAGGAATTTCCCATGCTCGCCACCATGTATTTGATCAATTACTATTGTAACTGGGAGCTCAAGGTGCAAAAGTGCTTGATCATCAGCGCTAAAGTCCCTATTATTTCCACAAGGCAACATTTCTGTAACGTTGTTAGGGTAGTTCACATTTTTCAAGGTAGACAAAGTAAGTCCTGTGGAAGTACAGATCCATATCTACATATTACTTCTTGAAATGGCCACAATGATCCCTTCTAACATCACAATCTAGGCACATAGCCTGCAAAGCCTTCTCTTCAGTGTTCTTCTAAGCACTTTTCAATCTATCTTCTGGCTCCCAGGTTCCATGGAAAGTCTCACACAGCCTGAAACGGTATTCATGTCCCCTCAGACCAGGTGGTGACTGGGTTCCAGTGAGCACATTCTTTGTGAAATCTAGTCTAGTCGCTCCTGTGACTCTGTTTTCATGTTTCTCATCCTATCCTTCCAATCATTACTTCTTTGGAAGAGACCCTTCACCCACAGCAAAGCTTTGCCACAAGACTTTGGTCTTTGGCCTATTTTCCTGCTCTCTCTGTACCTCCTCCCTGTGTTGCTGAATGTATGTAAGCAAACATTTTACTATTATTTCTACGTAAACAACTCATAAATCAACCTTTCCAATTCAGATCCCATTTTGTTCCAAACAACCCTTACCCTTAGATCTTCATAAGGAAGACTAGCCCTTGCTCATCTGCAACATTGCTATAGCAGGATGATTAATACTGCCCTAATCTCATTCTCCTGCTTCCTTTCTTGATCAAGGTGGAGAGCACAATCTTCTAATTCAGACTTATAACCCATGCATGGTTTTCTGCTCTGAATTCTCCCTACATCTTCACATCCAAGTTCTGAGTCACACCTTGTTTTTTTCCGTGTAACCTACTGAAGATACGGACTTTCCCACCCACCACCTCAGCCAAACTGTTCCAGCTTGCTTCCTTGTCTCTGGTTCTTACAAAGGCAGTCTTGCACCCTTCAGGTCCATTCAAAGTGCTTCTGGAGAGATATTTTTTTCTGTGCAATTGCCCGTGTGTCGCTTGAAGCTTTGCACGCTCCCAATATTTCTTGACATGCCTCTCCCCTTTTTGATACATTTCTGATTTATCACTAAGACACCAGCTCCTCCTACACCCAGTTGGCCTATAATACCAGCCTCCAGCACCTATTTATTAACATTTCAAGTACTTCCATGCTTTCTTCTATGCTTCCCTAAGGCATGAAAAGACCTGCACTTCAAAAAGGAATTTGGGAACCATGAAAGAGTATTAGAATATACCAGTAAAATTGCAGCTATAAAAACTGAACTTACTCATGGCAACTTCTGTACAGAGACACAAAATGGGCATAAATACCAGATTGTAAAAGAAAATGTGAGGTCTACGAGTGTGTGTTTGGAGCAGCAGCAGCACTGCCATTCTTAGCCTGAGAAAGTGAAAAAAAGCTTTCCAAAGATGCTCGGTCAGGAGCTGCATGGCCAAATAGTTGCCTGTAGTGTGCACTGGAAAGACCATCCCTAAATTATCTGAGCTCATTAAACATAAGGATGAGATTGTGTAACAAGTTAAATATATCTTCTGCATGGTGGTCTGGGTTTGCACATGATGGGACTTGATGACTGAGGTTGTCCCTGGAAATAAAAAACAAGCTGATCATTCAGATGGACACAGATCTCACACATTTGACGTTTTACATCCAAGCACAATCTGCTTTAAAAGAAAAGCAGGATTTACACCCCATTTCTGCAATCCTGAAAATAGAATTGCTAAGACATCTTTACGATAATGGAGATGAGAAATTTTCTAAGTAAATAAATTACAGCTTCCCATTGGCAAAAGTTTATTACAGAAATGAGTGAAGATAAAGCTTTTCAACATTATAAAAAACAAGTCAGAATCCTCTTAGAAACATAACTTAAAAACTTGTCACCCATTGCCACAGGCATACTGAGATGGACAACCATTAACAAGGGCAGATCAATCAGTGTTTGAAAGGCTCACATTTTTCTTAAAATTCCAGCCCAGGTTTGGTAACCACTACAAGGGAGCATGAAAATCAGCTTCATATTTCATAGTGAGGTGTTCTTCAATTCTGGAGAGGGCAGATTACAATTTGGCTAGAAAAGAGAAATTTGCTTCCTTACAGCTATGTTTTGAAATATCTGCATGCCCCTGTTCCTCTACACAGGTCTTCATGCCTGTCTCAACGAGCCTCCTTGCAGACATATGGGCCCAATTGCACTGATTACTTTGCAGAACTGGGGGTTAGAAATTACAAAGCCACATGCTTTATAATTGCAAACTCACTAACTTATCCCAGTCTCGTTCGATGATCTTCTCCTTCCCAGCAGGGCCCATCTGTCACCATTTCACTAACTCCATGTTTTAATGAGATCCAATTTCACTCTTTGCTTTCAAGTGATTTTATTCTATATCTGTACATTGAAAGAAAAAAAAAACTAGTTTTCTATTAAAAGAAAGCAATTCATAAATACATAGAAAACTGAAGGGCCCCTGCATATATTGCCATTTGACATTTTATCATTGCATTGTTGATAGTTCTGCATTATCTTCATTACATCCTAAAAATGTAATTAAAAGACATTTCTCTTTAGAAAGAGAAAAAAAGATGAAAGAAAGATGGACATTCAAATCAAAACTGCCTTAGAACTACAACAACCTGATAAACCAGTCCTTGGGAAGCCTAACTAATCTTCAGGTAAAACATTGTCATTCAGCTCATGCTCCTGAATCAGACTCAGTCCGTGGTCAGTCAGTGAAGAATTCTCCTGTTAAAGGAGAATACACCCCTTGATGTAAAAATAACAGAGCCAGCTCTCAGATTAGCAGCTCCCTTCATTACCCCAGCCACAGGCCTGGAGGGAAGAAAGGCTGTACACAAACAGAAGCGCTTTTAGGCTATACCTATATTACTTTTACACCCAGTATCTCCTAGACTAGCTCAAGCCTGAGGGTGGAGTTGAAGGCATCAAGGCAAATTGACTAGACACAGTAGCTGTCATTTAGCAGGATACACTGTGGACTATGTGAGGTTCATGTACCAATGCTCCCTTGTTCCAAATGAAACAAAAAAGCCAGCTCACAGCCACTGCCATCAGCTACAGCAGGCAAATGCATGACTTTGTTGCATGGATGCTATGCTTGGCCCGCAAATTCCTGGAGTACTGTTGTCTGGCCTGCATTTATCTAGCTAACTGCAGACTGACGTGCAGCAGGGAAAGCTGCATTGCCATGTCCCAAGCATTGTGCTCATCCTTGCTACCTTGTGAAGCCATCGGGGTGCCTGTCAGCAGTGAGACGGGGATTTCCCGTTCACCTCTGCGCAGGTTGAAAGTCAAGCCAGTGGAACTGCTTTCCAGGGAAGATTGTATTCATCACCCAAAACAACACCTTCTCATGATTTGTCAGTCTGCCTATTATGCTTCTCAATAATCTTCCCCCTTCCTTATCTAATACTTTCTCAATGTTGTCTAAAGCACCCCATGGTGGCCACTGTTCTTCCTTCCCACAGTGTCTGAGCTGAGTTTGTGCTTGGGTCTGTAATTACACATACCCAAACATCTGACTAGCACTGCAGGGCTTCCCTGCAGAAGCTGCAATGAAAATTTATCCAGCAAAGGCCCTACTTGGTGTCTCCAAAGCGCCTCTAGTTAGCAGCTAGGACATGCCTTATGCACCTTCTCATACCCTCCCCACTCCCACTGCATGAGGCTTTCTAGCCACAAATCCCAGCAGATCCCTGTCTGTATTCCAGCTGTTGCTGTGTTAGGCTGAGTGGCCTCCCACTGCTGGTCTGGGATTTCCCAGATGTACGTAGGTGTGTGTGAGTAGTCAGCCTGAGCTCTTGGATCATGCTGCATTTATTGAGGTATGAATCAAAGTCATTCATACACAATGAACCTAGCATTTGCTGGAAATGCTGGCTAGACTCAAATGACTGAATAGCAGACAGGTGGTAATTGAGTCCAATGCATCCTCTAGGCATTAGCTCTACTTGATGGGTATGCAGCAATTGTGTGAGGGGTGTGTTTGAAACCATCATGGCTTCCAGACATAGAGCTGCCCAGCTGGAACAACTATGCATGAGACTTGCAACCACTTGGATCTACTAGATACACTTAAAATCCTCCAGTTCTAGCAAGTTTGAAATTCAGGATACCAAATCAGAGCTTCTCTGGGGGAATCTAGGCATGTGACAGCAGGTGAGGAAAAAAGGTGTTTCTGCTGGTGCCTTTACTGGTTGTGGTGACCAGTGTTGCCATTGTTGATGGAAATGCCCACAGAGATTTGGCTGGGAACTTCTGCTCAACTGTGTCTATGATTATATACCTTCACTGTCATCATTCATTCTCTGTGTTTTTCCTTTCAGAAATACACACGTGTGCATGCACACACACTGACAACTAAGAACATCGAGCCATGTCCCTTCAGGAAGAATGAAGCCAGCTTCATCCCTTCTCTCTCAAGCATGAATAAAAATCTGCTGATCTTACCTGAACATCTTCAGAGCTCTATAGCTAGTCCTTTCATGCCTCACAGAGCCTATCCAGCCTCCCTATAAACACTGTGATGGAAGTTTATGTTCCATCCAGTAGTTAAATAACTGCTGCAGGTTATTGTGTTGTACCATTGCTAGATTTTCACATACTCCTTCGTGGATAGAAGTAGAGACTGAAGTCAGGCTGAAAGATAACAGCATGAGTTCTGTGCTTACTGTTTATATTTTTCTTTTTGTTACCTAAAATTTGCATTTAATAGGACGGGAATGCGATGGAGTCCTTAAAGTCGAAATCACAAGTCCCAGTAAATATAGAAAACAGAACAACGTGGTGGAAGATGATGCCAGGTCCTGCGGTTGGGTCAAAACAACCCCATGCAGTGCTACAGGCTTCATGAAGAGGGACTGGAAAACTGCCGAGTGGAAAAGGACCTGGGAGTGTTGGTCGACAGCTGGCTGAATATGAGCCAGCAGTGTGCCCAGGTGGCCAAGAGGGCCAACAGCATCCTGGCTTGTATCAGCAATAGTGTAGCCAGCAGGAGCTGGGAATTGATTGCCCTCCTGTACTCAGCACTGGTGAGGCCACACCTTGAATATTGTGTTCAGTTTTGGGCCACTCACTACAAGAACTGAGGTGCTGGAGCGTGTCCAAAGAAGAGCAACAAAACTGGTGAAGGGCCTGGAGAACATGTCTTATGAGGAGGAGCTGAGGGAACTGGGGTTGTTTAGTCTGGAGAAAGGGAGGCTCAGGGGGGACCTTATTGCTCTTTACAACTACCTGAAAGCAGGTTGCAATGAGGTGGGTGTTGGCCTCTCTTCCAAGTAAGAAGTGATAGGACAAGAGGAAATGGCCTCAAGTTGCACCAAGGGTGGTTTAGATTGGATATTAGGAAAAATTCTTCACCAAAAGGGTTGTGAGGCACTGGAACAGGCTGCCAAGGGAAGTGATTGAGCCACCATGCCTAGAGATATTTAAAAGATGGGACATGGTTTAGTGGTGACCTGCCAGTTCTGGGTTAACGGTTGGACTTCATGATCTTAAAGGTCTTTTCCAACCTAAATGATTCTATGATTCTGTGATTCTAAGATGTTGGATGAAAATTACTAACCTCCGTACAGAAAAATAATAATAAAAGCAAAGTTCCAAAGTTTCTGGAGTGACACTCTGTAAAGAACCTGGCAGCTTTAAAAATTATGAGACATGCTGATGAAAACTTGAAAAAGTTCCGATTCAACCAGCACTTTCTGTTGTACATGAAAATCATCAGGGCTAGTAAAACAGATGATGATTAAAGGAATGGAACTGGTTTGGGGAGTATTGGTTGCATTTTGTATAGGGAGATAAAGGAGAACATTTTGTTGAAATGCTAATGCAAAGGTAGGAAGAACATTGTGTCCATGGGAAGAAATGCTACCCATTTTCTCATTAAGCTGTCAGAAAATAAAGAGGAAGCAGGATTTTTTTTCCCCAGCCCGAAGAGTTTTTTTGTTTGCTGTGAGTATTTTGGTTTTGTTGATTGTTGTTTGGTTTGGTTTTGTTTTAAATGGGGAGTGTTCATTAATCATCAGAAAACTTGTGATTCATTGAAGAAAGGAATATCTGAAAGACCCCTAAATCAAAATCCCAAAGGCCATTAAAAGTCACAGATTACATGATATTTACCAACCCATTTAAACTATTGCAGTAAAGAGTAGAGAAAAAGAAACAGCCAAACAATGTCAGCAAAACAGCAGCTGGCAGGTATAATAGAAAATGTTCAAATGCCAAGCAGAAGACCAGCAGTTGTAGCGATGAGCCCAACTAGTTCACAAAGATATACACACAAGGCAGGAAAAAATTTCAGCTAAAGATAGGATGACTGTGAATAAGATCCTCATAAGCAGGATACAGAAAGAATGTGCAATTTCTGAAAATACCTAAAAAAAAAGCACAAGTTGTTCATATTCTAATGTATAAAACACAGAACAGCATCAGGGAAAGTGAAAGCAGAAATAGAAATAACTGAAATAGAATTATTTACACATGGAAAAAGCTTGAAATGTCAAAGAGTAAAAGCCATGCTGGGGGATAAATTTGAGGCCTGAGTAACTGGGAAGCATCATTTCAGAGAAAAGGCAAAATGGTGAAATAAGGGTGCAGGGGTAGACCCAGGCAGCTGACTAGTTTCCGTGAAAATCTCAGGGGGAGCACACGTGTTTGGCCTAAACAAGGTTATGTGCAGCTACAGAACATCAGCTTCCTTAACAAACCTGACCCAGATCTGAGTGAGCTCCTTGCATCACACAGAGTTGTACTCACAGGAAAGATACGTCTCTCAGAGACAAAGGAATATTTATAGAAGGCCTTAGAGATCACTGTAACTCGCAGATTTTTTACAATACTAAAGACTTGTTCTTCTGATGTGTTTGGTAGATACTGCTTCACAAAACTCTTTCATAGCATGTTCTGCTGCTGTGACACTTACGTGGAGATACAAGGACCTGTCTGGCTGTTTCCAGACATGGTTTCTACCTGGTGCTTGCTTCTGCTCTGCCTGCTTTTGTGTAGAGGCACAATTCTGGCAGAAAGCCTGTGGCTAAACTAATACCCTCCCCAACCCATCGTTCTACTATCATTAGGTCTTTCCGTTTCTCAATTTATCAGCTACATTTTGGTGAGTTTATGACATCCCATGCCCAGATTTTCTGCCTCCTTTGTGCTACATTTTACTCAACCTGGGTTGGACCTACATCTCAATGTGTGAGGATGTTCCAGAAATTCATTCTTCAGTGATTACAATCTTCTAGCATCTGTTTTAAATTTTGTTGGACTAATTTATAGCCATTCATTTTTGCTCAAATGCTACTGTTAAAGTACCATCATTATCATTCCATTTTTATGATTTCTTTTTAGGAAGACTTCGAAATTCAGTTTCAGCTGAATTTTTCTCATGGCAGAAATTCAGAGATTGTTCATGGATATCCCATAATAAATAATGCAAACATCTGTAATGATCTGTGCCTGGTATACTTCTGCTTATGCTATTTCATGTTTTCTTATGTCTGTTTACCTAATTACCAACAGGTAGAAGAAATGTCCTGTTTACATTAGACAGAAGGCTTTTAAGTACTGCTTATAGCACTAAACTTCATGTACAGTTGATGACAGCACATAAATCTTAGATGTTCCCTGTCATCAGCTACACTTCATATCTCTCACAGACATCATTTAACAATTGAAATGTATTAGGAAACTAATTTGATGCACTTCTAAAATAACTTTAAGGTACACAGGTACATAATAGTCTTGTGACAAACCCTCGGAAGCAAAGGAATGAAAATTGAGAGCAGCTGTGAGGAGAAAGACTTGGAGGTGCTGGTTGACGTAAAGTTCAACATGAGCCAGCAATGTGTGATGCAGCCAAGAAAGCCTGACTGCATCACGGACTGCATCAAAAGATGGGTTAGGGATCAGTTATGAAATGGAATACACACAAGTCCATGGGCCCTGATGAGATGCACCCAAGAGTGTTGAGAGAACTGGCTGACGTTGTTGCTCTACCACTCTCCATCATTTTCACAAGATCGTGGCAAATGGGAGAGGACTGAGGACTGGAGGAAAGCCAATGTCACTCCAGCCTTCAAAAAGGGTGAGAAGGAGGATCCAGCAAACTACAGAGCAGTCAGCCTCACCTCCATCCCTGGAAAAATGATGGAGTGGCTCATTCTGGAGGTCATCTCTAAGCACATGGAAGACAAGAAGGTTATCAGGAGTAGTCAGAATGGATTTACCAAGGGGAAATCATGCTTGACTAAGCTGATGGCATTCTAGGATGTTGTGACTGAATGGGTAGATGCAGAGAGACCAGTGGATGTAATCTACCTTGACCTCAGCAAAGCATTTGACACAGTTTCCCATAATATCCTCATGAGCAAGCTCAGGAATGGTGAGGTAGAAGAACAGATGGTGAGATAGATTAAGAACTGGCTACACAATAGAGCCCAAAGAGTGGTAATCAACGGTGCCAAGTCCGGCTGGAGACCTGTAACTAGTGAGGTCCCCCAAGGATCAGTGCTGGGTCCAGT
>VZZY01004359.1:57354-78815 GCA_013400335.1 Eurystomus gularis
TGTGGCCAAGAAAGCCAATGGTATCCTGGGGTGCATTAAGAAGAGTGTGTCCAGCAGATCAAGGGAGGTCCTTCTCCCCCTCTACTCTGCCCTAGTGAGACCTCGCCTGGAGTACTGTGTTCAGTTCTGGGCTCCCCAGTTCAAGAGGAACAGAGATCTACTTAAGAGAGTCCAATGGAGGGCTATGAGGGTGATTAAGGGACTGGAACACCTGCCTTATGAGAAAAGGTTGAGAGACCTGGCGCTTTTTAGCCTAGAGAAGAGAAGACTGAGAGGGGATCTGTGTATAAATATATGAGGGGTGGGTGTCATGAAGAAAGGGGCAACCTCTTGTCACTTGTGCCCTGCGATAGGACAAGGGGCAATGGATACAAGCTAGAGCACAGGAAGTTCCACCTCAACATGAGGAGGAACTTCTTTACTGTGATGGTTACAGAGCACTGGAACGGGCTGCCCAGAGAGGTTGTGGAGTCTCCTCCTCTGGAGACTTTCAAGACCTGTCTGAATGTTTTCCTGTGTGACCTGTCCTAGATTCTATGGTCCTGCTTGGCAGGTGGGTTGGACTTGATGATCTCCAGAGGTCCCTTCCAACCCGTAACATTCTATGATTCTATCATTCTATGATTCTCATCTTCATTTGTCTGAGGACCCCCACTACCTGTCTCACCAGCCCACTTTGCGTACAGGACAAAGCATCAAATAGCCACATGGCCAGTCACAGCCAATCCTTTAGTCCAACTTCCCTTTTTGCCAGCTCCTTTTCTTAGAAATGTGCTGGCACTGCTGCACTCTTCACTCCCTGACATGAAGTATGATTAATGACAGTTCTTAAAAACGACAAATGCTTTTTTTGTCAGCATGGACAACAACTAGCATTTCATATACTAGCAGCTTCATCGGTCTTCAGGCAGGAAACAAATCATGACACATTCCCCATAGGTCAGAATAGATGTTCCACCACGGGACTTCTTTATCATTACTAAAAGAGAAATGTACCTAAGAAGAAAGCACCCAGTATTCATTCTGAAAAATCCTCAAAAATTCCCTTTAGTCTGCCTTTGCTCAGTGCTCCAGGACACAGGTTGTGGGAAGCAGAGAAATATGTGCCTGCACTGAGCCCTTTTTTGGAAAAAAGAAAAAAGGCCAAAAAGCTGACATTAAACAAAAGATACATCATCTACAATATAGTTTTATTGACTCAGTAATGCTCATTTTGCTTAAGCTGTACAAGGGTTTAAATTCTAATCCCTTGTTTGCAATTACCCATAATTGTCTTCTGACAAAAATTTCCCATGCCTGGTTTATGCAGTTGCTAAATTTTCTTCTGTTAAGTTTAAGCAAAAACAGTTTCAGTCTCTTTCATCAGGAAAGCGGGGGGAATTCCTGCTTTGTTACCCCATCTTATCTGCAAAGTGTCTCAAACTTGAACAGTGAGTTGAAAAATAAGAGTTCTGACTTAATTAAGTGGTGAGACTTCGAAAATACCTTGCTAGATGCATGCAGGCAGGGCATTCATGCCACAGCCAGGGAAGATTTCAAAATCATCCTGGGGAAGCTCGGGACCACAACATGGTCCTGTTGAGCACAAACCCACCTACCAGTGTGTGCTTAGTCAGAGCATGGCTGCCCAAAAGCGGATTAAAAGGAACTCACGCTATACTCCACCTGATGAGCCCACTGCCAGCAGATACATTCTGAGTAATGCAACACGATGGCTTAGCAACAGCTTCTGCTTTGCAAATAGGTGCTGGGAGCCATCACTTAGCCAGTTATGAATATAGTTGATGTGGGCTCTCTTCTCATTGTATTGTGCAAATTTTTTTATCAGTGTCATGAGGTACTAAATCAACTGCCGTATAAACATCTATATATACTATATAAACGGTGCTGTGTTTATCTGTGTAACTTGCTGTCTTCCTGGCACAACTGTTTGATCTGACTAATTTCCCTAAAAATATGCTAACTGACATTAATTATAATCTTACCCTTCAGGTCTTCCTCGGCTAATCCCTTAACCACTTTTCCCTTATTTTACCTTGACTGGCTAACTAGCATAATTAGTGGTATCATTCTTCTTTTCTTTGAGTATTGACACAATATTATTACTGAGATGTGATTTGCCAGTGTTTTTCCATCATTCCAAGATTTGTTAAAAATTGCCAGAGGTGCAGAAGTCAATTCATCTAATTCTTTTATGAATCTCAGGAGCAAATAATTTGGGCCTGTAGATTTAGCATGTTAGCTGTTACTTAATGTGTCAATAATTACTGGGTCAGAAATTAGTTCATCAATGTAATTTGACATACATGTATCATGCTGTTTCCTTCCAAATACAGTAAAGAATTGATTATTCTGTCTTTGCTGCACTGTTAGAAGCAATTTTATCAGCTGCATCTAGCTGTGACCAAACATTTCAGAGTTGTTGGTTTTTTAGTATTACTGTTCTTAAATGGCTTGATATTGTCCGTCAACATTCCAGCCAGAGACCTCCTTCTCTGGCAGTCTTATTCTCCTATATCAATTTCCCAAGATTTGTGGCTTCTCATTCATCATTCTTATTACTTGTTTCCAATTTTTCCATTTGTTAGAAATGGTTTATTTGTTTCTAATCATGGCTTTCCCTTAGTACGTGAAAACAGTATGGCCAGTGTTCTTTTCCTTGGTGGTGACTTTCGGACTTCTAATAAATCCTCCTCAAGAGCCACCATTTTCCACTTACATTGTTCTGTGCAGGTATATTTCCCCAACTGATTCTGCTTATAACTTTCTTGAGATTTGATAAATTAAAGCTTTTGAAGCTGCCTGTGTTTGGGACTTGCCTGTGGTTGGCCATGCTAAATATAATCAGGCCATGAACACTGGTCTCTTTGCAACCTCCAACTTTCAATTCGGCAACTTTCATCTTTATTCCTTGTAGTGAAGTCCAAAATACTTACTGTATGCTGGCTGGCTTTTAAGTTATGTAAGTGGCATTTTACCAGATTTTTGGTGAAAGTGGTTAGGTCACCATCCCTTTGAATGCTGAAGACAAGATTAGATCTCTGTTAAAAAGATGCTCTTTGATCTAGTTCTGAAAAACCTAGATCCAGCCTGTGCACAGGGAGGGTCAGCCTAGGTGAACAGGGAGGTCCCTTCTGGCCGGAGAGTCTGAAAGTCTCTGAACAAAAGAAGAAACTCTACTGATGTTTAATTAGTAACTGCAAATCTTCCAGTTTTGAATTTCCCCATAACAGTGCAGGTTTGAATTCTGCCCATTGTAGAAACTTGCTTAGGTGTAACTCATCTATGTAATTGCTACCTTTTAACCCTTCTAAGCTAAAGGGTTGGCCCTTTTCATATTCTTCTTATTCTCTCCTTCCACCCTGCTACCTCAGTTGTATTTTCCTAGACACTATTAATTGGCACAATGGTCCATAGGCATTCAGGAATCTTCACTTCTGATTGATCTCTTCTTGCAGGTTCACAGCAATAGCATGAGAGGCAAAAGATATGAGTTACAACAGGAGAAATTCCAATTACACATCAGATTCTTTGTGTTGGTTTAGTTGGTTTGTTTTTTTTCTTACCTTGAGAGTGGTCAGATACTGGAAGAGGTTGCCCAGAGAGGTTACAGGATCTCCTTCCCAGGAAGTGTTCAAGACTCGACTGGACGTGGTCCTGAGCAACCTGATCTAATTAGACCTGCTTTGAGTGGGGAGGTCCCCTAGATGATCCCCAGAGGTCCCTTCCAACCTAAATTATTCACAGTTCTATGACTTAACCAATCTAATTGTATCCTCCCTGTATAGCCTTACCTCTAAAACTATTTTTTTTTCTCCATCCTTCTTAATAACATCATAACCAGAGGTGTTAACATTCAAGTCATTAACATCTGAGCAGGTCAATGTCATCGATAATGTCAGTGAAATTAAAATGTCTTTTTATTAAGGCTGTTCTATTTCTTCAGGTCTTTTCCTTACCAGACTGCAATTCAATGCTTCATAAAAACAAAGTCTTTCAGAACATGTCTTATTAGTACTGAAGTACTCTAATGCTGCTCATGACTTTTTGTAGGATAAAAATAGTAGGTAACAGAAATAATGCATTGAAGGAGATCTTTGAGTGATACTACACATAGGCAGATACATCTGTCTCAATTAAAGAGGTTTTGACTATCCCATTCTTGCACAATACTCATTTTGGTACATTGCCCCTTCAGGTCTATATAAATGAATGCACTGGGCAAGGCAAGGGGAGCATTATAATGTATGCAGTATGCAGGGATTTCTGAGCTTTGAAGGGCTTGCTTTTGCAATATAAATGTAAATCTAGAATGCATTAAAAATATATGTTTGTGGATTATAGAATTCTTTTTTTGGCACATTCTGATGGACTAAATATTTCAGAGCATTGCTAATAAACTCCACAGCTTTTCACTTGAGTTTGCCAGAACTGGAATGAGATAACAGAAGTATGTTAAATAACCTTGAATATTATTTCAAGATCCATTGACTGTTATATGTAATGCAATTTCCAGGTGAAGTACTTTGAGTTCTAGAAGTTACAGCAGTTCAAACAGTAGAGCCTAATGATGAGGAGCTGCAGCGTGCATGAAACAGATTTTTAGGAGATCATAACTACACAAACAGTCCACCAACTATCCTTAAGTTATATGTAATTAGAAACAACTAGGGTTTTTTCCTAGCTCATACGCTTTTAATCAGTATGCACTCACATGCAGGTATACATAGATGTCTAAGGTCTTGAAAGATAAGGTAAGCAACTGTCTTACACAGAAGTATATCATGTACCGTGAAGAACACAGGTACACATCAAGAGATAGAGACAAATATTTACCAGCAGAGTGACTATAGCTTTTAACCTTACTGCATTTCTGAAGAAAATGCACAATAATGGTAATAAACTAACCTTCTTTCAGTCACTTTGAGGTAGTTGCTAGACTTAAAAAAATTGCTGTTTATTGAGCAACTTATGCAGTTTTCCATTGTTCAACCTACTTGCTCTCATTTAATTCAAAATTACTTAAAACCCTCTGTTTCCCATTTTGGCAAGCTAATACTCTACAAACACAGTTTCGAACCTTGTTGGAAGATGCAAAATTATTTAAGATAATAGTTTCTACATATTTGGATGCATTCGAGCTATCACGCACAAGCACTTAATCACAGTTTCTAAAGGTTACAAAAATTACTCACCAGTAGGCAAGCTCTCCATAGGCTAGATTGCAGAGCCTTGAGCTGTCATCTGCTTTGGATTAGCCTCAGGCAGCAGTAGCCTGCATCTTGCTGGTCCAGGAGGAAACTACCTGTGCTGCTTAACCTTATGGATGGGATTCTTCTTTCTCTGTAAGCCCCCAAACATATAGAGGGATGTACATCTTGCATCTCTGAAACATTCTGTTTCTTCTCATTTTGCTGTTCCCTTTGACTTATGGGGATCATCTTCAATTTAGCTTCATGTCAGACTCTGAAAATTAAACTCCTTTGCTGGCAGTTTGCTTATTGTCACCCTCTTTTAAAGCAATGATAGAAGGATCTCAAATTACGAAACTTTCAGGATAAGGAACAGATTACTGCACAGCTCTTTTATCATATCCCACATATAATGAGATGAGTTGATGATTATGTCAGTTTCTCTCATTTCCTCTGTCCGTTTAGTTTCATTGCTGACCTAATTCACCAATATTTTCTCTGACTTCATTGATACTCCCAGTGCACCTGTCATTATTTTGTACTCTCTCCACAATTCTTCAATCATTCTTGGTTCTATTAGCAGCATAGGGTCGTGAAAATAAAGTAATTTGTTCACCCTTGCTACATGAAGGTCACTCCTTGCAAAAGAATTGTCTGTAGTTTCATTGATAAGAAATCTAGTTAGCAGAGCATAGCATAGGAGAGTATGAAAGTGAGGTTTAAATACCCAAGTTTTTTTCTAAGGGTCTTATTATTTCAGTGCTGCCTCCAAGCGATGGCTTCAAAGGGAAACTAGTTATTCACAATACTTCCAAAAAACCCACACAAAAGTGATTGTAAGTTGTCAACTTTTTATGTGATTATTTCCATTTTCAGCAATAAGTTTAATTTATTTTGAGTTACTATAGAAAGCAAACCATTTAAGAGCAGAATACTCTTTTTCACATGCCAGTTCTCTTTTGATAACAGTTCCACACAGTGGACTTGCACTGAAGAATAGACTACAGTCATATTCTTCCACTTTCATCCAGGTTTTCTTTTTATTTTTTATTAGGAGGATTGCCAGACTATCTTATGCTCTAAGAAGACTTGAGTGGAAAAGGATGTGCTTTCTGTTTTGGTCTCAAATGTCAAATTCTTGCAGTTAGCAAACAATAGAAAAAGAGTGAATGAGTCTATAGGATGCATGGGAAGGAGCACTTCAGTACATCAGAATTCATACAGGGTTAAGAGTTTGTAAGCTCATTGCCTGCATTTGAATTTTATCTATTTAATTCCCTTGTATGTTACCATCACTTCCACATCAAAGAATCGCATTTTGTTTAAACGAGTTGTTAAACCAGAAGCCATGAGAAAGAAATCCTCTTCAAATGCACTGGATACCTTAATCTTCATCTGACAAAACTTAGGCATTGTATATTAAATAAACCTTGCTCCCAGTTTAACTGGAACATCCTGTAGGACACAGCCAATTAAACAACCTTAGGAAAGGAAGTTTAAATGTAGTTCCTCTGCCCCATAATTAGCAACTGCTTCTTTCTCTGAATCAAAACTAAAGAGGATATGCCTGAGAGCTCTAATGCAGTTCTTATTCCTGGACAACTCTTAGGACTTTCTGAAATGGGCCCTGGGACCATCAGAATTTTAAGTCTCACTCTTTCCTGAGGGCTAGAGTGTTTTCCCAGGCACTGCTGGCCATTGCTTGTAGGAACTGCAGTAAATACCTTCTGTGAGATTTTCTTTAATCTCCAGAATTTTTTGCCATACTATCAGATGAGAAGATATGCAATGCAGGAGCTGCCTCTGGCTATGAGAGGAAGGGAAAATTCTGGCCAGTTAGGGCCAAATCCACCAAAGTTTGTCGGTACCTAGGATGGCCTATGGGCTGGATTTAAGGCATCCAAACACAGGCTGGCACAAATGAAAGCCCCTTTTCAGCTGTTAGTTAACGTAAGCCCTATAGACTTCTAGGGTTTCAGGTTTCCAGGTGACAAAATTTGAGATGCTTAAGAGGGTTTACTAATTCAGGCCCTAGCAAGACCCAGTCCCAGCCAAGACCCAGGAGAAAGCCCTTCCTCTTTGTCTTGTTTGATGGACTTCACATAGTTGGTTGTTGCAGAACGTATTTATTGAGTAGGTCTGCATAAAATTATTGAATCAGTCTCTGCGCAAAATTGGATTGCAGGCACTTATTTCTTTTGAAATATGGTTAGAAGGATGATATCTCTCTCTCCCTATTAGATTGGGACTATTTTTACAGCTGCTTGGTGGTTAGAGCTCTCATTCAGAGGGGGAGAGGGTGCAGGCCAATTCCCAGTCCTCCTTGTGAGATGTCTGTATGCTTCTGTCTCTCACGTTATGGCATAGCACTGTAGACAGCTACTCCCTGGTGGATGGTAATTCTCAACCACTCTTCAACGTGTGAAGTAGAAAGAGGGAATACTGCTTTAGCTGTATGATGAGAGCAGTCTCACAGAAGAGATCATTCCCGGTCTTCTTTTCTCAGCCTCAAGACACCGCCAATGCATTTGGCATAATAATATTTAATGCAGAACTCTTAGTATGGTCCTGAGATCAGCAACATGAATCCAGAGCTCCTGTGTCCCAAATGAAGTGCTAGAAAAGGGAGGTGGTTCTGATCCTTATCCTTCTTCGACCCAGAGACTTTACAATTCTCTGCAAAGTGGAACTGCTTTAGAAATTATTCAGTCCTACTCTAGGACTGCCTTTAGCCTGGAGTAGGACATGGAGTAGTCCTGCAGTGGGAAAATGTAAGTTAGAATCTTCTCATGAGGACCTTGAACCTGGGTATCCTGTGTCCTGAGTGAGTGGCCTGGCTGCTAAAGAAGAGAAAGGGGATTTGCTTACGCTCTTCTGATAGAATGATGCATCCTTCTTTTTAAAAGGATGTGATGAAGGTGCCTGTTAGCAGAAGCCTCTAGACTGTGAATCCTGAGGGAAAACAAGTACAGGCATAGAATAAGAAAGCTGCGTCCTAGAAAGTGGTCAGATTGAAGACATATTTGTGCTGGTTTCTACATAGACTCATGTAAGTGGCTCCCTCCTCAATGTGCTAATTGTCAAATTTTCCGTTCTGAAGCATTGCATTCTCCCCATGAACTGTGAAAATTCTATGTTTAACAACTCCTGTTTTCTGGCTGTGGGCATGCAAAGCCTTAATTATAATAGCAGCCTTGCTATAGCCAAGGTAGTCTAAGTGAAGCAAGATTTGTAGAGAGATGACTGTTTGCTATTGGAGCAACTCATCTAACAGGAAAAAGACAGTAGGCTGTCAGGCCTTTCTCAGTCCTTTTTAAGCTCTTCCTGTCTTTTCCACCAATATTTGGATCTAATAAAAGACATTTCTCTGTCTACAAAACTTGTCTTATCAATTTATGGCGAAGAATATATACCACCTTTCCTAGATTTTAAAATTTGCCCCATACAACTCATTTGGAGAATGCTCCATGCCAGGGTTCTTTTTTTCATTTCTCGGAATGAGCTTTGGCTGAGGCAGTATAAGCAAGACAGTTTCAAGACTCAATTTTTTTGTGCTTTGTACCCTCAGGCAACTTAGTGGAGATTTTGGCCTTAGTGGTATCCAGAGACTCTAGGGGGCCTATGCTGAAACAATTTTGTACCTTCAGAGGCTCAAGATACCTCCTAACAATACCTTGGGTATTTTCCTGTTGTTTACTGTAGCACACTTTTGTCTGGAGTTCATCTTGCTTTTTAATCTGTCAAGCATAATTTCTGTATCAGCATTTAATATTCTGTGGCTAATGAAGAATATCTTGGCATCCTTTATGCCTTTAACAGAAAACTGAGATCCTGCATGGGGCTGAGGGGGTTCTCTCCCCTAGATTCTTCTCTTTTGCCACAGTTGCCATCACCCCAGATTTGGGCTGCTCGCCATTTCTCACCAGCCTCCCTGGTGGCTACTTCAGTCTTAGGCAAGGGATCACACAATTCCTCTGCTAGTATTCTGGGGTTCCCAAAGAAGGCAACGCTTACTCACTTGCAGGACACATCATTTCCTAGGGCACTAAGATCCCTTCCTTCAGGATGTCCTCTACCCCCCTCCCAGTAAAACCAGCTTTCTGAGAAAACCTCTCCACAGCATCGAGTGATTCAGTACATAAGATCTGCTTGCCTTTGACCATTTTATTGCATTCTTTTCCCACTCTGGCAAGTACCTACAAAACATCTGCCTGCAGTAAGTAAAATACACTTATAACACTAACCTGTGCATACAATAATCAAGATTTTAGCCATCCGGACTTTGGCCCTCTGGCAGCTTGGGGCATGTGCTGAGCATGGGGGATGCAGTCTTAGCTGCTCACAGCATTCGCATCCGTGCTGTGAGTGGCAGGCATATGTCTATTTATGCTTCAGTTAAACTCTTGCATGTCATCTTATCATAATGTAAGTGTTTTGCAGTATCACAAGCAGCTCCACATTGGCAAATAAACCCCTACTGCCCAGTTGTGAATTTCATCAAGTCTCTCTGCAGTCCATAGCATCCTGTCCTTGCTGTTACATATCTCCAGGGGAAGCCTTACAGACCTGGAATCTAGGCTCAAGAAAACATCTTTCCAGACACCTGTCAGCTTTTAGGTTTGTGCTGTATTAGACTGTTTAGTGTGTCACGATGTTTAGTGTGATCTGTTTCAACAAGGAACATGTTTCCTCTTTCCAGGTATGCTAACTTGGAGATCTATTTTCACTCTTTACTTTGTATCTTCATATTGTTTCTCCAATTTCAAGCTTTTCTTTTAGCAACAGACAAAAAAGTGGCTGAATCATTGCTGAAAATTCACTCCTAAACCTGGGCTTTCAAGTTCGGTCTGTCTTTCTGAATAATTGCTTACCTTTTCTTCAGGATCTACCATCAAGTATTTTTTTCCCCCTATCACTCTTAGAGAGTGCCCTCACTAACCCCTTCTTTAAAACCTTGTTATCTGCTGCTAGCTCCTAATTCTATTCTACAAAATCCCTGCCTCTCTGTGGTCTTCTTACGTAATTTTCATGTGTTTCAATTAAAGCCTGATCTAGTTTCTCTCTTCATGCCTACACACTGTCTCTGCCTTGCTCCTAACCTTTTAGATTCTCTCCTAGCCACATTAGTTTCCTATTTCAGATGCCACTCAACAAGTTTGTAAGAGAATCACAGGCAATACTTTGCAAACTGAGCTGTCAGCATCAAATATCTATAATTATCAATAACAATATAAGCAAAGCTAATATAGGCAATGCTATGCATTTATAGCTTAGCCATTTCCTTGGCCATGAGCAAGGAATCAAATCTGACTACAGCATTTCCAATTCGATTACTTCCAGTACAATGTTTAGGTCTCATCCATCATTATTTCTGGTGACATCTTAGAGTAGGGGGAAGATACTCCGTCATCTCTGAAAATCCTATGCACCCCTACTGTTTTTCTTATTAACTACAAGACTAAGTTGCAAGCAGATAAAAAACCCTGAAGCCTGTAAAAGCTCCTAGGTTTTAGATTCTTGCTGAATTTGTTTAGAAAACACTTAAATTAGATCCAATTGGTTTTTAATCAATCTAGTTGAAGAAATTATTGTTTTGGCTGCTTTAACAGGAGACTTGAGTTAAAAGCAAATTATAGGTCTCCAGTTGCTACACACTGGAGAAAAAACTTCCCCTTTTTCACTCATAGCAGCCTACTTCTTTATTTTTAATCAGTGGTGTTGAGTAGTTTGTCCTGGGCAAAGAAACACATATATAGAAACTGATTTGGAATTCGTTTCTAATGTTTAATAGGCAAGAGATACAGGATGGATTTTTCTTCCCAGGCAGCTCCTTTGTGAATGCCATGTATAAACTGGGATTCAGACAGAAAAGCTCAGATGTGAATAATGTCTGATCTACCGCTGGAAAGCACAACTGCAGTCATTAAGCTGGGCTTTTATGAGGCTTACTGCATGCTTATAAGCTATCTTAAAACAAATCTTAATGGATGATAAAGTTGCAAGTTTTACTAAAGCTGGCAGAATCAAAATGAGTTTACAGGAGAAATCAAATTGCATGTAAATAATTTGGCAGGACAGGAAAATGAACTTATCAATTTGTCAAATAATTATACATGCAAATAGTCAAACACAAACACAACTTTTTTTAGTCATATAGAAAAAATCAATTAATAGATGGCAAGCATGGCAGCTGTGGTAAAGGTATGACCTTAAATTTCTCTAATTTCCCAAAATGCTATGGAATCAGTCCTGATATCACCATTCTTATATAACAATCCATATTTTTATTGTGTCATCAGATCTTAAATTAACTTGGTGACTTTCAGCAGCAGAGTATTGGGGAAGGACAGACAGTTTCGTCTAATCTCATTGGAGAAACTTCAGTTCTTGCCAACAAATCTATTTCCCGTTCTATTAATATAACACCTATTTAAGCAAACAAAAGTGAATGGAATTTGCCAGCCATGAAAACTAAGCCTTGCTCAAAAAGGGTTATTTCCTTCAGGCAAAATCCAAGCAAAGGTTTTCTTGAAGACCAGAGCTACACAGCAGCTCAGGGACACTGCACGTTACATGTGCTTTGAAAGAAGGGGAATTTCAACTTAAAAAGAGGAAGCTTCTTTTGGACAAAGGGTGCTTGCCGTAAGAAGCACATACATATTTATAATAGGAAAGGGTTGATTTTCTGTGATCTTGGCTTTCTGGGTACGCTGGAGGACAGGCACTGAGGATAGAGGAAAGAATGAACGTTTCTCTAGTCAAGATCCATAGTGGAGTATTTTGCTTCCTCTGAGACAGGAAAACTGGAGAAAGAAATAAGGTACTCTATAGTATTGTAATAATGCTTTCAATTGAGTGCTTTTCCTTTTTTATTTATCTGATAATGATTTGAGCAGTTACTGAGGCAAGCCTCTGTAATGCTGCTATAAACAAGTAGGAGCATACATTTGTAAAAATGTCATTGCTATTAGTAAAGTGACTCCACAGCTGCTCTCTATTTCGTTTGAGTCACAGCTGCTTGTTGTAGCAGCTTCACACATATCTCTTATTCCCTGGAGCAAGCTGACCAATCTATAGCAGAATGAGCCAGAGCCCATTCTATAGTGATTCTATAGTGATATAATTATTTCCTGAATTCCTGGAGCAGGACGTTTATAATCAGAAATGGGGCAAAAGGACCAAAGTGGATCTGCAGGGCATTTTCCAATTATGCATGTTATAAAGCTGGTGTTCTTGATTTACCCAGTAGATAGGAGAATCAGGTCCTTTCTTCTCAGCTATTGTAATTCTAGTGGTTGAAGGGAGGCACCCGAAACCAAAGGTAAAACATCTCCCTTTAGCTTTGTAAATCAGTTAATGTGCCATGAGAAGCACTCTGAAAAAACCTGTGATGCAGAAGTGGTTCAACCAGCTTGCCAATTCTGTGGCCAAGTGTAGCTTAGAGTTTGGAAAATATGTCATTTAGGTGGAACTCTGAATAAACACTACAGCTAATCCCAGTGAATGTCTCATTCTGGTTGATGACGTTCTTCCCCTCTGAATTTCCCCTGAGGTTTTCTTTGTGTGGAGTACATGTTCATATCCCGTGATTTGTGCTGTGGGACTGCGCGTCATTAGGCAGTTGCTGTTCTCTCTTTCAGAGATACCTGCCCTTTAGTTGTGGATGAAGAATTCTGCTTGCAGAGGCAGTGGAATGCTCCTTTATCTTTGGACCAAAGGTATTATTTAAACAATTGGTATTGTTTAATTGTTATTAAAAGACTAATTTCTGGATGTTAGAGCAAAGTGATCCCAGAATCATAAAGAAAGTCATAGTTCTCTTAAGGATCTTAGATACAATAAAAGGATGTTACTGAAAGAGGGGATTGTGAGAAGGAATACAAATGCATTCAGAAATCTAAAACCAGGGAGATAAGGGGTTTTTTAATGTAATAACAAAATAATGAAACAATAAGCCCAGAATTTTTAAATGTAACTTGGAGCAAAAGATTGTTCTGAAAGACTGAGCAATAGAAAAAGTTTAGCATGAGAAGCACATAGGAAACACAAGTTGCATGGGCAATGGGATGTTTTAAAAATATGTCCCTTGTTGGATGTTTATGTGGTTGTATGGCTTAGTATTTGGGTGGAGGGCATCCTAGAATTCTTGGACCTTGCCATGCTAAGGGAATTTTCCCAAGTTGTGATTTCCTTTCATAACACTTGTTCAAATCAACCTGTGTTTACAACATGGGAGAAGGCTGGTGAACAGCTGGGGCCCAAGTTGTGGGCCCCAAGTTGGAGTTGACCTCTGAATGAGTCATAACCTAGCAGAATGTTTTGTTTTCCCCACTGGCTTCATGGAGATAGATGCATGTAAATACGGTGTATGGAGGTTGTGATTCATCCATAGGTCAAGGGGCCGAATGAACAGCTGGGGCCCAAGTTGCTTCATGTTCCAGAGGCAGAACCTGGCCCACCTGTGGCTCTGTGGCTCTGCCCTCACCCGGGGGCAGCCACCCTCATGGTCATGATTGGGGTGGTGGGCAAGTCCAAGGCTATTTTAACCAGGAGCCAAGTAGTTGGAGGAGCTTCCTGTTGGGTGTCGTTTCTGTTGGGGCTGGTTGCATCTTGCTGAGCTCTCTCAGTGGTGTCCTTCCATGTGAAGGGCCACTGAGGGAGCCATCTCTGTCTGTTGTGTCCAGCAGGCGATGCTGGCACCACAGTGGGCAGCAGACTAGCTGGGCCCACAGGAACCTATGGCAGGACTGTTTGAAAGAAGGCTTCTGAGGGGATGTTGCTGAGTTCAGTGTTGGCCTGTGTGATCAGTGTAAAATGATGATGGCTGAATCAGCACAACAGCTGGTAAATGCATTTTTAGCAAAATTTCATTTAGAAGTCTCTAGGAGAGCTTTAAGGTCAGCAGTGGAAAGTCTTAGTCACAGATGTCCTGTCTCCAGGAGACTCACAGCACTGCTCACAGAGCTACTCAGTGGTGCACAGGGTAGGAATTTTAGAAAAATTCCCTACACTAGGAAAGTCAAAAGAGTAGGTTGCTAGTTCAGTGGCCAGTTTTGGTTTGAGTTCATCACGAAACATGGGGGAGGAGGCTCTTCCCATAGAAGATATGTACCTGATGTGAGAAAATAAACTAATTACATGTAGGAACATGTAAGGAAGGAACATTTTGAAAGGAACTGAAGGTCAGTGAAGGAACTTAGGAGTCAAAGAGCTCAGATTTGACAGTGTCTTTCAAAAGATAATTACTACATCCAAAAATGAAAACAGAAAAAAAAGACAGCAAATTAAAAACCAGGCAAGCATACCAGATGCAAAGCTCTTGTTTACTCCAGGACATTCACACTTCACTGTGCACATTGGGTTTTCACATGCTGGATTGGGAGGAACAAGAGACAAAGTATGAGCCAATCTCAAAATAAGTTGCACAAGGATTTCTGACAATTACCCTCAAAAGGGAGTGAAATTGCCTCTTTTTCCTGAACATCAATCTTAAGAGTTCTTCAGGAAAGGAATTCCCTTGTAATCAGCCAAGTGGGAACTGCCTCATGACTCGTTTTTCAGACTGGTTTGGGCTAAACCAAAGCAGTCATGAATATAAAGTGCATGTACTCATATGGTTTCTTCTCCTTTCATTGAATGGACTGCAGAGCTAGTAAATAAAGGGTTGAGTGTGACTGACTGCATACTGACATAATTTCAATTCATATACTTCTTCATTTTTAATCTCTGACATCCACACATGATTTGTAATTGTGAGTCATGGGGACATGTCCAAGAATGGATGACAAAGCCTCAAAAGGCAAGAAAGACACACCACATAGTACTAGCCTTATTTAGCAAGGGAAAATGGTTACCTCCCTGTGGAGGTAATTCTGAATGTCAAAGATAATTTTTAAGCCCTGGGTCCTCAAACCACTCCCATCTCATCACTTCTCACTCACATCATGAAAAAATGCTGCTTCCAGAGCTTCCCCTCAGTGTTCTGGACACTGGCGCCAAGGATTTACATTCACTGTTTAAAAGCATGCTGTATAAAAGGAGAAGAGAAGCTACTTGCAGCACTGAAGTTTTAGTGGCCTGATTCATGATTCAGCAACTCTCTATAAAGCAGATCCTGTAAGAGAAGCAGCTTGTCACACTCAGTGACCTCCTGCTGCAGGGAATGTGAGTCTGTACCCCTTTGCAGACTCATGGGATTCGTCTTTATGCAGCCATCCCCAGCAACACACCTTCTCCTGGAAGACAGCAGCCAGGAAACCATGTAGGGTCTTTGAGATTTCTGTCCTCCAACCCATAAAGAAAGGCAAGCAATGTTATCTGGTATTTTTGCCTGGGTTTTGTTTCTCTTGCTCACTCTTATTTTCAGTTCTGGTTTTGGTCTTTGCTGCTGTGAGACAGTCATTGCTACACATGCCTAGCTATAGCAATAGTCTTTCTACTTCACTTATGTTTCCAGTTGTGAAATTGTTTTAATTTCTCTTCTTACATACTTGCACTGAATAAAAAAACCAGCGCTGTACTGTTTTTTTTGCTTGATTGGAAGCAAAAATTCTTATTTACAGGAGGGAAATACAACTGCTGAGTGGCTTGGCACAGACAGGTTTTTTTAGGCAACCAGTTGTGTGGTTTAATTCAGTAGGGCACAGCCTTGGTGGAAAACCCCTTGATACAAGTTCACCATGTAGTAGGGCAGCTGGAGCAGAAAACCTCTGTCTACAATAATGGATTCTGCACAAGCTCTCCATCCTCTTCCCCTACAACAGATGGACCACAAAGAAAATTATCTATATCCTTTGAGATGTTTGGGCTTCTTTTTCCCTTTCCTAAGAAAAGGCAGGATGAATCTGGTCTGGAAAAAATATCATTCCCAGTTCTGTACATTACAGTACAGACAAAACCATGTTAGTGGACTGAGGGGAATTCTGTGTTAAACAGAAGGAGACACTCTTGCTCTCAGAAACCTGGAGTAAAGACCACGTGTACCAGCTTAAAATAAAACAGGACAAAAAATGGGAAACCATCAGGAAGCTGTACTACCAGTCAGGACAGCAGACAGCAATCTCACTTTTTTAAGTAGTATGAGAGCTGAAGAGTTTTCACATCTGCTCCAGTGATGTAGGATTCTTTGGAGCTGTTTAAAGGAGGAGAGTGAAAGACCTTGGCAGGGGTGGTGCAGAGGCTTCTCCCAGATATATGGAAAAGGCACAGGAAAAACACAAAGGTGCTGCTAAAATGCAAACCAGCAACTACAGTCCAGTCGATGCAGATGCCATTCTCTCACTGATGCATAGGAATGACATTTGACTGTTTACTGCGATTATAGGCCCTTATACCACATGAAACCAAGCAGCCATAGAAATTTGCTTATGAGATGCGTCACAGGGGCTTTTTCTGTTTTTCTAAGCAGATACCAGCTTTTCTTGACCACAGATGGTGTGCTGTTTAGCCTCGATTCTTAAAACCTTGTAGGATTTCTCTCAGTTATCTTTTACTGTTGTGAAGGATAGGTTCCTCTTACAAAACTGAAGGTCACACATTTCATGGCTTCTGGTAGTTGATATCATTGCGCCGTCTCCCCCACCTCCTCCTTCTGTGTCACCCTCTCCTCCCCCTCTACTTTCAATTCCCTCATCTTCTTCCCCACACTGCCAGGACAAGCATGCTCCCCATTCCCCTTTCCTCCTCACCAGGCGTGTTGGATTCTCATCCTGTGCTTTGCACCCCAGGGGCTCTGTGTTCCTCCCATGGCATACCCTGTCTACAGTAGTCTTGCACTACATCACCTTTTCTGTAAGCCAGAGATCTGTCATGGCCTGCTTCTTGTTGCCAAAGCCTGTGAAGCACACAGAAGTCCTTGCACCAGTTGATGGGAAGAGGTGAGATTAACTTTCTCAATACTCTCTCTCTTACTAAAACTTTTTGGTTTATCACTTCTTTGGGAGTACTGGAGAAGGTACTGGAGTGTTTTCAACCTCTAATATGTTTCTTTCATTCTTCCTTCTTACAGCATCATGGAGGTCTGCTTATTTTTCCTTTATGCTATGATACTTCTCCCAGGTAAAAGGCACATTTTTATTTGTAAAAGCTTTTTTATTATTTGTGTCCTGCTATGTAATACTTCCTCATCCACTAAGAAGCTAATTCCTTAGTAGTAATTAATAATTTCCATTGCAGAATCAAGGTCATATAGCCTATGTGACATGTATTTAAATTGTGTGCAGTGAGTCTATAAAATATATAGTAAGTACTTTCTCCCTTCAACTTTATATCTTTACATTACACTTATTTTATGTTGCTCTTAACTTTTCAATTTAAATCTATTTTTAAAATACGTGTATATCACCTCTGTATATCATAGAGCAGAGCAGTATTAAACTGAAAACTGACAGTTTGATATGGGACAGCCTGAGTTTTTGGAGATCATTTTGCAGTCTGGTGCTCTGGAGGAGCAGTCAAAACTTTGCACCAGGAGAGAGCCTGTAAATCTTCTCTTCCTTTTGAACACAGCAGAGGCATTTGTGTCTTCTGGGACAGAGGACCGCATTTCTCATTCCAAGAAAAGACAGTCATCCCAGCCCATCACCACCCATAATAATGGCTACATGCACTGAGGAAAGCAGGAGAAAAATCATCTCTTGTGAAATACAGTTCATGCTTTCTTTGCATGAAGGCATAATTGTGTTTATTGACTATTTCTGTTAACAAGACCAGCAACAGAACAGTTAAGTTTGACATTTAATCTGTCATTAAACTGTAGATTAATTACAGAACAGTTAAATCTGACATTTAATTTGTCATTAAACTTTAGATTAATTCCTCAGTGAGACTGAAAGCATTCACCTGTTTCTGACCTTCTGGTCATATATTCCCTAGACACCAGCATTTATCACACAGTGTGCACTTCACATTTTCTTCACTGCAATGCTGTGGTTTTTTATTAGGAGAATGAACTCAACTTTTAAAAAAGAAATTGTGCAACTATCTCCTTTGTAGCAGAATCTCACTACGCTCAGGATGCTACACAAAAGAATGGTTTGGACCTTTTGCCTTCATATAAGCCTTCTAAAATATAGACCCTCACAAACTCTGTGTGGTAGGCCTTCCTTAGAAAGTAAAATATAGGAAGAAAATAAAAGAAACAGTTTTATGACCCGAACTCCACAATACTCAGTGAGTCAGTTTGAAGAACTATGCATCCTGTCATACCTAGTGGGAGAGTTTGTGTCTAAATGCTGGTGGTTTTATGGCTGCTGTTGTTAAGTGTAGCCTCTGTGAGTGCAAATACTTGATGTCCTTTTGTAGTTGAAGGAAATCTTAATTTCTTCTCTTTCTTTGTCTAAGGTATTTCCGCTGGTGTGCATCAGGTGAAGTCATTTCTTAATCACACTGCATACCTATCCTGCTATTTTACAAACTCTCAGAAAACTGACATAAAGGATTTAATAGTTTTTTGGCAAAAAGTTGATGGTGAAGTGGTGCATGAAGTATACCACGGCCAAGAAAAACATGATAACCTTAGTCCTAAATATATAAATCGCACCAAGATGGATATGGACAAGTGGACCTTGCAATTGTTAAACGCAGGAATTGTGGACGAGGGACAGTATACATGTATTATACAGCACAGAGATAAAGGATCAGCAAAGGTCATACACAGATCTGAGTGCTTACTGCACATCATTGGTAAGTAATCTCTTCTAATTGTCATCTGGTCTGGGGTTCTTTGCGGGGGGTTCTCTGCCACTTTCTTCAGTCCAGAAATGCGCGGTGCTGTCCCCAGCACCTGCACTGGAGCAGAATTTCTAAAGATAGATCAGAGCACTCTCAACAGAAAATCCTCTGCTCTGAAGAAGATGTACTCAGGTGGAAGAAGTAGTAGTCAATCAGAAGTAGAAAATGATCCAATAATTTGCTCAATATTGCACCATTCCTGATTCCCACCCTGTCATACTTCATAATGGAAACTATTCTGCCTTCTTCCTCTTGCCCCCTGCAAGTTTTATGACTTTTAGGAATCTGGAAAATAAACTTTATTTGCATCTGATGCACTGCCTTCTATTAAAAGCAACAGTAGTTAGCATCGTTGGTGGTAAATTACAATTGAAACATAACAAGATTTCTGCAAACACCCAGCTATTTTACTATGATATAAATTGCAGGGCAAATAAAGAAAAGAGCAGCTCATATGTGGAGGAGTAGAAATTCATATGCTCAGTTAAAGTAAGACTGAAAATATCTCTGAAGAAAAAAATGCAGGCACTGATGAGATTCACCTCAATTTCTTGCATGTTATCAGAGAAAAAGGCAGAAAACTTTTTAAGAGGGGAACGAGGTTCAGTGAGGAAGCAATATTTTCCTAATATTTTCTAATATTTTTAGTAATTCTTAATATATTTTCCTAATGTTTTTCTATTTTAAGCTGTTCTGCTAATAACCTTTTTCTGTATGCCTGTGTTCTCTCTTCCACTATGATTGTGCTAGTCATTAATAATAAAAGCTTCTAACTTCCCCTCGTGTTTTCAGGCTTCAATACTACTTCAAAAGAGAACAGGGCATGTGTTACTGCAGCCAAAAAATGGAGTATCAGGACATCTGAGCCTATTTAGCTTTGTGCTACCAGCAAGTGTTCCCTCAATTCACAGATAGAAAACCTAGATGGTTAATTTTGATTCTCCCAGAATCTACTTGACAAGTATTTTCAGCAAAGTTTTAGAACTCAGAAAACTCATAATGTGCCCTCAGTATCAAGGGCTCCAATTTTAAGAGATGCTTAGCATCAATGGTTCAGTTAATTCAAGCAGTTAAATCAGTTATCATCTTAGCCAACATCTGAGCAACATCTTCTAGAAGTCTCATACTTAGGGACTAAAACTCCCCAGACCTTTTAAGGTTTAACTTAGGAAGATTGCTACTAACTATTTGCGTCTGTGTTTCTTCCAAATGACTCTCTGTTCAATAAGCTCCAAAGGAAGGAGCAGTATAAAATCAAATTAAATAAAAAACCCTTAAAAATAATTAGAAGATGAATACAAATGTTGAAATGTACTTGCGTTTACCTACTGTTTCTTAATTAGAATCTCATATCATACCTGGAGGGTTTTTTGTAGTGTGATGTGTCACATCTAAAATGGATGTAAGAAAGATTGAATGCTGTACAAGAATGACAGGGCAGTCATACAAAGCTATCTAGATCACTTGGTGACCAAGCCCATTCAGAAATACTGAAGTAGCTTCTAATACAGTTTACATGTGTTATTTATATGTATTACATTAGGTAAAGATATAGGTAGCTATATGTATATTGTATGTATTGTGTACAGCCAGGATGATTCATATAAGAACACTGAACACACATCGTTCTCCAGAAAGAAGGGAAGGCTTCACAATGGAAAGTTTTGGGTCTTAAAACAGGCAAGGTAGAGACCTTGGTGACAAGCAGCTTAACTGGAAATTCTGCTGCTATGGCATGGCTCTAGTGCTTCCTTTGGATGGATCAGTAAGGGAAGTGTGTGAGACCAGGGAAGCTATTTCAAAATATGCAATATACAAAGACCTGGGAGTGAAACCCATGTCAGAATACAGACTTAACTATTTGTGTTCTCATTTTAAAGAGGATGTTGAAAAACTTAAAAGTGTGGAGAAACTACTAGAGTTTCTAAAGGCTGGCAAAAAATACAGTCCAACTGGACCACTAAAAGATTGATCTGATTACCTTGTAACACAGAAGACTGTGAAAAGTCTTGTTTTCAGAGTGAGGGAATCTGAAATACACATAAACTGCTGGATATTTTTTAAAGAAAGACTTGCCAATGTGACACCCATCTATAAGAAGGGCAGGAAGGATGATCTGGGGAACTACAGGCCTGTCAGCCTGACCTCGGTACCAGGGAAGGTTATGGAACAGTTCATCTTGGGGGTGATCACACGGCAAGTGCAGGACAACAGGGGGATCAGGCCCAGCCAGCATGGGTTCATGAAGGGCAAGTCCTGTTTAACCAACCTGATCTCCTTCTATGATCAGGTCACCCACCTAGTGGATAAGGGCAAGGCGGTGGATGTTGTCTATCTGGACTTCAGTAAGGCATTTGACACCGTTTCCCACAGCATTCTGCTGGAGAAGCTGGCAGCTCATGGCATAGACAGGAGGACTCTTCGCTGGGTTAGAAACTGGCTGGATGGCCGAGCCCAGAGAGTTGTGGTGAATGGAGTAAAATCCAGCTGGTGACCGGTCACAAGCGGTGTCCCTCAGGGCTTAGTTTTGGGACCTGT